>SNQJ01S0284373.1:0-11046 GCA_010110895.2 Picea sitchensis | reverse complement strand
CCAGACGCCAAATTGGTGTATGGGACCCCCTTGTTTGTGGGACAAGGGACCCCCTCCCTGCAACAATTTGACTTCTAAAGTCTACAGAGGTGTACATACCCTACCCCCCTTTGGATTTGAACATGTGACCTCCGAGGAGAAAACACATGCTCATTACCATTAAATGTAGTTACCTTTAATATCAACATCTTTATTACTCCTTGGATTAGTCTTAAGGTATTCCATAAACATTGTAATCATTTTTTTTAATTTAAGAAATTGTTTAGTTCATTGTCACGAGTCGACATAGTGTCTAAATCCCTCCCTTTCTCTCTAATTTTATATTTGAATGTCATATTCACTCTTCTCCATTGACACATAACATCTGGTTTTTATTTTAATGTGGTAAAAGAAATATATTAACACATAACATAACATTTAGTTTTTACTTTAATGTGATAATTTTTTTTACAATTAGGAGTGTTTTATAGTTTTTTTCATACTATTTTTACGTTTTTATAAAAAAATCAAATAGCATATTGGAATTGCTTTTACTAGTACAAAATTTCTTACAGTAAAAGGTTTTTATCTCATATTGGTTGTTAATATTGGTTTGCAATGATATATAAGAACAAATATACCATGATATTTATGCTAATGGGGATGGCCACATAGGGAGTGGTCCTCTTATTAACATGATGGACGATTGGTTATGGGGTGGGTATGCTTGTTTGTTCAATGTTCCCCTCTCCTCTTTTGTGTGGCTTAAAAAATTCCTAAACTAATAATTCTCTATGGTACCCCTTTCCCATGTTCTCCCTACATGGTCATTAGAAAAGTTATATACACCAAATAAGTGGTGTCTTGGAATTATTTCTCAAACTATAAAAAAAATTTATTAAAAAAGTCCATATCCCACATTGGTTCTTAGGATTGGTTTGTAGTAACATGCAAACTCAAATATACCATGATCCTTATGTCGATGGTGGTATCCACATAGGTAGTGGCCCTCCTACTAACATATGGTTGCTTGGTTACAAGGTGAGTATGTTTGCTAGCTCGGTCTTCCCCTCTCCTCCTTTGTGCAACCAAAAAATCCCTTAATTGACAGTACACTTTAGTACCCCTTACCCACATTATCGTCATATTCCCATTAAAAACATATGATATGTCAAATAAATGGCATCTTGGAATTGTTTCTACTATTACAAAACCTTCCAATAGTAAAAAATTCATATCCCATATTGTTTGTGAGGATTGGTCTATAATAACATATAAGCCCCAATATACTATGATCTTTATGCTAACAGGGGTGTCCATGGAGGTAGTGCCCCACAATAAAATAATGGTTGATTTGTTGCAGAGTGAGTAAGCTTGGTTTCTCAGCCTTCCCTTGTCCCATTTTCTCTGGCCTTAAAAAAAATCTTTGACTTCAATAGTACCCCTTCCCATGTTATCTCCACATGCCCATTAAAAGTGGGATGTGCCAAATAAATGTGTATTAGAATTATATCTATGACTACAAAAGCCTTTGATAACAAAAACTTTTTATTCCACATTTGTTTTGAGGATTGGTTTGCGGAAATATATAAGCCCCAATATACCTTGTTGTTATGCCAATGAGAGTCCACAAAGGTAATGGTCCTCCTACTAACATAATGGTTGTTTGGTTGTGGGGTGAGTATGATTTCTTTCTCAATATTCTCTTCTCCTCCTTTGTGCAAACCAAAAAAATCCTTAACTGTCACTACTCTATACTAACCCTTTCATGTGTTATCCTCACATGCCCATTAAAAATGTCAAATACACCAAATCAAAGTTGTCTTGGAATTGTTTTTATGATTATAAAAACCTACTATGGTAAAAAAATCCTATCCCATATACCACAATCCTTGTACCAATGGGGCTTTCCATAGAGGTAGTTGCCCTCCTACTATCATAATGGTTGATTGGTTGTGAAGTGAGTATGCTTACTTGTTCAACCTTTCCTTCTACTCCTTTGTGTAAAAAATAAACCTTAACTTGCAATACTCTATGATACCCCCACATGTCCATTAAGAAATCCAAATACACCAAATAAATCAATATCTATATTTGTCCCATGAGATACAACATTGAAATCATCAACAATGTTAATATCATAGTGAGGGAGGATGTTGTTACATCAACTATGGGACTTATACCTCAAAGTGGAATGAAATCCCAAGACAAGGACATGGCACTATAATAAAATAACATTACATACATCACATAGACAATAACCACAAGGTATCACACTGAAGACATTGACGATGTTAGTACCTAAGTGAGAGTGGATGGTATCGCATCAACTTGGGGGCTTGCACCCCAAAAGCGAATGTCTAGATTGGTAAAGATTTTGGTGCAAGTGATGCCTTCTAAATATCCTCTGTCTCACAATTGGCATGCATTTGGAATTATTCACAACACAAACACACACACACAATTAGAATGAGAGTATTAATGTAGAAAAAAAACCCAACATAAGGATATGCCATTGTATTAAGATAGTATTGTTAACATCACATAGATAACAACCTAAGTCAAAGATTATCCACAAGGCATGACATTGAAACAATTGACAATGTTAGTGCTAGAGTGAGGGAGGATGTTAATCGCATTGACCCAAGGATTTGTATCCCAAAGCCATCTTCTAGTTTGGTCAAGCTTTTGGTGCAAACAACACCTTATAAACCACCCCTATCTCACAATTTCTATGCATGTGAGATTATTCTCAACACACACCTCACATGCTCACACTCACACATACACACAATTAAAATGAGAATATTAATGTGCAAAGAAATACCAACACAAGGATGTGGCATGCAATAAGATAGTGGTGTAGCTAAAGATGGCCCACAAGGCATGACACTTAGATTATCAATGATGTTAGTACAGAGTGAGGGAGGATGTTGTCAACATCAACTCGAGGACTTATGCCCCACATCCAACTTTCATATGGACAAATCTTTTTGTGTAAGCAATGCCTTATAAACCACTATTGTCTCACAATTAATATACATGTGGGATTATTCATAACACACATACAAAATTAGAATGGTAGTATTAATGTGAATGGAATCCCAACATAGGAATATTCCACTGTTGTAAAATAGTAGTGTAGACATCATACATATAACAACATCAAGCCAAAGATGGCTCAAAAGGAACAACAATGAAATTTCCAATGATGTTAATACCAAAGTGAGGGAAGACACTATTGCATCAACTTGAGGACTTGCATCCCAATACAACCTTTGAATTGGCAAAGATTTTGGTGAATATAATGCCTTATAACCACTTGTCTCAATTTCTATGTGTGTGGGACTATTTAGAACACACACACTTAAAACATAGAAAATTATAATGAGAGTTATTAATGTGAGACAAAATCCCAACATAGAATATGTCACTACAATAAGACAATGTTGTAGACATCACATATATAACAACCACAAGGCAAATATGGCCCAAAAGGCATGACACCAAAACCATTTATGATGTTAATACCATAGTGAAGGAGGATGTTATCATGCCAACTCAAGGACTTATACCCCAAATCTAGCTTCCATGTTGGAAAAATGTTTAATGTGGGCAATATCTTTCCTATGGACTATTAGTCTTCATTGAGGAGCACACCACTACTTCATATTTTAACATTTATTGGTGTATGGACAATCGATCATCTATTATTGGTTCCTTCTTTCCTTTAATATTTTTGTTGTTGATGATGTCACTATTTTATTATTTTGTTATTGTATTTGTTATAGTGTTGACGAGGTGAATTGTGATCACTTGTCTTTTATTCTACTATAAATAAAGAGATCAAATATAATACAAAGTTGGGAGTATTCATTCAACAATTCTAGATTATACGATTTCCATTGCTTTATTAATCATTTCTCAATCATCTGGTCTATGCTCACATCAATTGGTATTAGAACGATGGATTTATAGTCCTTTGAAGGCAAGGGCAATGTCTTCAGTAGAACTTGATATCATCATGTAGTGTTTGTTCTCCTTGAGGCGTCATACATACCCTTGCTAGCCATATTTGTTTTCATTTGCTACCCTCCTAACTTACATCCTAACTTACCTTGTGAGAACACTACACTTCTCATGCTAGGGTTTAGCACTAATATGGCACCAACCAAATATCGTGTTTCAAAACAATTAGAGAACTTCTCCCCTTCTTACAAACAATTGTTTCAACGATTGTTGCAATAGCATGAAATAATGTCAGGAATAGTGAGATCGCTTCAAACCATGATGCGATAGTCACCCAATTCTCCGTTAATGTGGGGGATCCACTTGGATTCCACATTTCCATTACCTTATTTCACTGACAAAATGGATGGAGATGCCTCAGATGATTAGATTTGCAAATTTACAATCTATTTTCAAGGGCATCCATATTTGTTAGAAGTAGAAAGACCATTGATCACCACAATGCATCTTAGTGATATGGACCTAGTTTGGTGGCTAAACTATGAAACAACTGCACAAGCCTCTAGCTCACAATAAAGCATCTATGTCTAGTTAAATGATGCATGCACAATCAAGCAATCGATTATGAATATCCATTAGTGGCATGATCTTTGTGAGGCATTGCAATCTTGATTTTACTCTCTAGGGTATTCAGATGAGATTCTTGCATGATGGCTACAACTTAGACAATCTTTGGGCCAAGTAGTTTAATAGCACATTGAGATATTCACCAAACTCTAGTTGTAGCTCAACATCTTTGATTCCCCACAAGTAATGGTTGTGGAATTTAATTTTAGTTTATTACCTATTTTTTGCAATGCAGTTACAATGTTTACCAACACAACCTTGGACGCTATTTTCCAATGTGCTCTGATGATCGAACAACAAGTGGGTAGTAAAAACCCTATTACAGGCATATCTCCCTTCCACCACCCTAATTTTAGACTTGTTATTCCCAACCCATCATCCCCTATTCTAGGCAAGCCCTCTTCACCTCCCAAATCAACTAAAATTTGCAAATAACATCGCAATGCTTCTCATAACATGGAACATTGCCATTATCTTCACTCCCATCCCTCGCCTAGGGTGTTATTAACATAAAACACACTACTTGACCCCTCATCTATCGAACTTGAAGTCGTAGAGCTCACAAACCCCACAGTTCTTGATCCCAGTCTCATCCTCATGGTCAAAGTCTATTCCAAGACTGGTCAAGAGCCCCTATTTACACACAATTGCTAGATACAAAATGATATCTTCCACCTCATTCTAGACAATGGTAGTGAAAATACTTTAATTTCACACGTTCTCATTATCTCCCTAAGTCTTCCTACCACTTGGGTTGAGTTAAAGATGATGACATGCAGATGTTGATTACTCGTAAATGCCTTGTTATTTTTGCCATTGGACATTTATGGGATATTGTGGATTGCAATGTATCCCCTTGTTGATCTAAAATACTATTTTACGGTCTTAAGGTCAACCTCACGAGGATATGAATCCCCTTGCGTTTTTAGGGAGGTGGAACTCCTCTTGTTTGATTCCAAGAAAATAAAATGAAACAAAATAAAATCTTAGAAGGACCAGACTTTGTATTTACATTCACATTCAAGGAAAACAACACTTGAGATTTGGGACCAAGTGTTTTAAAATAAACTCACATGTATAATATTTACAACGTGAATAGATTAAGATGCATACACAATATATAGAACTGATATATCCCTCACATCATTCATTAGAGCCTTTAACAATACCACAAATAGAGAGAATAGGAATTGGACAACAAATAAAAGAGAGCTTTAAATTATCATTCCATAAAGCACCAAAAAGATTATGATAGATAAAACATTAGGTAACTCAAGCTTCTGATCAAAGTCTTTGAGAATATAGTAATGTAATATCCCGAGTAGCTCTCTTAGAGTCTCAAAAATAATAATGAGTCTTTAAATACAAAGGTAAATGTCTTTAAAGAAAATGAAATGCATTTGCCCTTCGAATAGGACTGGGATTGGGCTCCCGCATACCTTAAATGAAAAGACCTGGAAGATAAGAGAAGGCCAACCGAGAATCAACCCAAATCCCACATAATACCGAGAAGACAAAGGCAAGATGATAAATGATTGTAGCAGAAATGGATAGAAGAAAAACTGAAAGGGTAGAGTTAATGTTTGACTCAATGTGATGGGAAAATACCTTAACCTTCACTTGCTTGCAGCTGACTCCTTTATAGGTACATGTTGTGGTTAAGGTGGCATAACTGCTCTAACTGTTTCTTGATTTTATGGTTCAGTAATTTCGATTAATGCCTTTTTCAACCATTCCTCAATGTACTCTCTTAAAGATGCCATGGTAATTTCATGTTTAGTTTTAATCTCAAATAACTGACTTTCAAATTCCCTCAGATCTAGCTCTGATTGATGCAATGTGTCATCCACCTCATCATTTATGTTGATATACCAAACTAACCATTTTTCAACTTCATCTTCAGGAAATTCAATAGTTTCGGTAAATTTGTTAGCCTAAGCAACTTTTAGTGCTTCAAGTTGTTCCATTAAAGATTTTTTAGCTAAGATCATGGTATCCATAAATAAATTGGGACCATCTAATTCCTTGGTAAGACTAAAAAGTTTAAGGAACAAATCACTCTTTCTATTCCTTAGGGCATTGGTTTCATTTATCATTTCTCTTAACTCTTTAATTCTCCTCAACCAACATGCATTGATCTGCTTCATACGGTAAGGCGAAGGATGTTTTTGTTCCTTTCTCCGGCCTTCATTTAAACTTGAGACTTTAGCTGAAAATGTGTTTACGTCTTCCTTGAAAAATCCTTCATCATTTTCCAAATCTTTTTGCAAATATTCTTTGAAATTCTTTATTTTGGAGGAAAAGCTAGCAATACTTTGGGAAAGCTCCCAAATTTATTGAATCATATCAACCCTTTTTTGTATGGCATCACAACCATATTTTCTTACGACCTACAATAAACTTGATGAGCCTTTGTATTTCATATTGCTTTAGGGGATCTCCTCCAATTCAAGTATAGGTTGAATAGAACTCAAAGGTTATGAAAACAATGGTCCTTGTACCAAAGCAACTTCTAATTCTTCTACCCTTTTCTTTAATTCCAAATTATCTCTTTCCATTTTGTCAATTGATTGTCTTAATGCATCTCTAGTAGCTCCATGAAAGTATGCAAATTTAGATGGTGCTACTCCATCCAAGTCAATCGAAGATTTTCATCGTTCTGATGATTTCTTATTCTTGGTATTAACTTTTTCTAATAATAGTTTTTTGGTTTCACGATTGTATGTCAAATGGTGCAGAAAGACATATTCCTCTTCAAATATTTTAGGATCATGGGTCATCATAGCATCAACAATTTCTCGTCTCTAACAACCTTTGCGCAGACCAGGTAGGTTCTTCAATGAGCTTGTCCATGTCCATTGCACAAGGACTTTCCTGGACTTCTGATGCATTTATTTCCACTGATGATAGATTTCTTTTTCCTTTTACAGGAGTGTATGCAATATGTGTTTTATCAAGGCTTTTCCTTGGTGGGTTTTTATCTCCACCGTCATTTGAGCCTCCAACTGATGTTTTTCTAGTATCCATTCTGTTGGTTATGCTCTTCATTCTTGATGGAGTGCTTCTTTGAGACGTTGTTGGTGAGTTGGGGTTTTGATTTGTTGTTTCTTTGTCGTGTTGTCTGTGTCCTTCATTTGTACTATTTACTTCTCCTGTATCGTTTGAATTTTGGTAGGCCGCCAGTTCTTGGAGATCCAAGTTATCTTCGCCACCTTCGGGAAACTGTTCAATTCTGATGAAGTGTGAGGAATACCCCACTAATTGCATACGTGTAGTGATTTTTTTTATCTAGATTAAAACCATCAACAAGTTATGCTTCCTTCAAACCCATTTGTTCATGATGTCCCACCAACTCATTCATGTGAGTTATATGTTTAACAATGCAATCCCAAATTTTCTATGGCAGGGGTATAAACTATCTTTTCCTTTTGTCATGGAAGAAGTGGGCCCAAGTTTTGTATTGCCTGCATACTTCTCCAACAAAGAGTTTATCTGATGTATAAAATGGTAAAAGGAAAGGCTTCTCCTTACTACCAAATATTCCAATTACAATGAATTCTTCGGACAACTCATAAATCCTTTTTCTAGTGAGAAAGGAAGTTGCTTCTAAGGATAGCCTTGATGTGCTTTGTCCAAATATTAACCTTTTGAATTATGAGATGAAATTGTTGTGAAATGGGTAGAAATTGTATTGGGATTTATGTCTGTACAAAATTGAATACCACGCGTAAACTAGTTCTGACTTAAAATCCACATGTTTTGCCCGAGGCAAAACTTAAAAAACATGACCATAAGCAATGGCAAAAATGAGGTAAGAAGTCATATAGAACTTGTGAGTCTTTTGAGGTTATTCAACTGGAAAGAAATTTCGCTTGAGATGAGATAACCACAATCGATGATAGATTTTTCATGCAGGGCATAATGCATAGCACATGTAACCTTTCTTGTTACAAACATAGTAGATTCCAAACCAATAATGCGAGCAAATAGCCAAACACATTCTATGTACGGGTATTTTAGCGAATTTATCTTGATTCTGGAAGTACCAGGGTTACAGGTTGCATCTTCCAAATAGTTGCTCAACAGTTTGTTCCCTCCCTTGTGCTACTTCAAAAATTCATCAGCTTCCTCGCTCTTGAATCACATAATTGGAGCAGGGAGTTGTAGCATTTTAGAAAATGTTGAAGGAGCTAGAGGAATGGGTTGATGACCTAGTGTGTTCAATGTATCTCCACAAAACACTTCCTTCTTACTTGGCATGTTTTCTGCTTTTTACAAAGGTGGTGCTACTGTTGATAATTATAGGTTGACGTTTTTTTTTTATTAAATTCCACCACGCACTATCTTGGTAACTCAGTCAACTATAGATCATGCTTTAAATATCACCGGTTGTCATGGGACTTGGATTTATTACAACCCTTAATCCATGTAATATGCATTAATAACGACATTATGCTTTTACTATTGGTGGATGATGTGGAAGGGGTAATTAATATGATGGGAAATGGTGACGTGATGGTATGATGGACAAAAAGTGTTAAGTATGAAGGTGCAAAATGATGTATGGGAAATGCTAAGTGTATAACACAAAAATGTGGAGTTACAGGGTTGCGAACCTAAATGCTTGTGAACACATCTTCGGGAAAGGGTGACAATACCGGCATTGAGATTGCGAATATGGTTAAGTGTTGAGAGAGATGCGGACTTGCGTACGTGCAGACCTACGAACAAGGAAAAGTGAGGGGGAGTAAGGAAGTCCACTCTTAAATGAGAAATATGGATAAGTATGAAAATAAGTGAAAAGTGAATGCGGATCTGCGGACTTGCGAAGATGGAAACTTAGGAAAGAATTGAGGGATGGTATGTAGCTTCACATCTACATTGCTTGAATTTAACTAAGTACCAAAATAAAATGAAAAAGGAAACAAAGTAAAGTGTTTTGGTAAGTGCGGCAATGCGAACCTGGGTGATTAAACAAATATTTAACAGTTGTTATGCAAATCCACATATGCATTTTTGAAAAACAACTAAGTATAAAAGATGGAAGTGAAACAAAAGGCAGTAAGAGGTTAAAGATGAGAAAAAGTCAATAACACAAATGCAGACTTACGGTGCTAAGGGCTTACAAACATGTAGATTTTAGATTCGTGTTGGCCCACTCCGCATTATTAAAAAAATGACTAAGTGCTTGGAATTTTTGGTACGAGAAAAGATAAGTAAAGGAAATAAGAAAGAAGAAGTGTAAGAAAAATCCTAAGAGTAACTAAAATGAAAAACATTAAATTGACCAAAAATACCGATCAACACCCCTTTAAATTGTCATATTTTAATCATTGAACAACCTTATCAACATGATTGCTATGTTGTATATGATGGTTGTCTTAATAAATACACCCTTAGTCTTAGGGATAAAACCTATAAACTCTATGCAAAACATTGCAAATTACCCAATTCGTCCCCCTATTTAATCAAGCAAACTAGAGGTTAAGCAAGTCTCCCTTGGTATTATTCACCCTGTTTTGTAAACTATAGTGGATATTCCATTAAAACAACTCGTCACAAAAAATATGATAAATAATTGAAATATTTACTATCAAGATTATTTTTCCTTTATATCTATGACTCTTGACTACAGGGGCTAATATGGCATCCTCTCATACCATGGTGGTCAACACGGTAGGTCAACTTGCGGGAGGCATAACTTTTGCACATGAGCTCTGATTGACCCATGGTCTGCATCGTTGGAAAGGTATCGAAGTGTAGAACATCTTCAATGGGGGTGGGTGCAAGTTTTCAACATTATAACCCCACAAATCCATTAATACCTCAAAATAGCTCCGAAAGGTTTCCGACCCCAATTTTCCAAACTGGGACTTGCTACTAAAATGACCCTGCAAGTTGATTCCTCCATTTTTTTTCCACTTTAAAAGCATTGAGATACATGATAAATAATATAATGATCCAATCTGGATCATGCCCCATCAAAGAAGATGTCCAAGTTGAGATTCCTCTCGAAGATATGCAAATACCACTAGATTCTCATATATATGTATTTTCAAAACCCATTTAACTGTTGTCTCCTCATGATATTCACCATTCCATATATTCATTGCCTAGTGCTTCCTTATCCAATGCCCCCATTCACCATATCTTCCCTCTTGAAAATGTTGAAGTAGAGAAGCAAATTAGCCATATGCTCAACACTGGTCATATTCAACCCGACTCTTGCCCATGTGAATCTCCAAACTTATCATATTGAAGAAGGTACAACCATAATGGCGGATTGTAACAAACTACCATGCCTTCAATAAAATTATTGTAAAAAGCGCTACTCATTGCCTTGCATCAAGGATTTGATGGACTACTTCCATGGTGCCAAATAATTCACCAAATTGGGTTCAACCTCAAGATATCACCGGGGTCATATGAACCATACAAACATCTAGAAGACAACGTTTAAAACCAACTTTG
>SNQJ01S0284372.1:0-11046 GCA_010110895.2 Picea sitchensis | reverse complement strand
TTATGCTTAATCTCTAACCCTCTAGTAGAACAATAGCATGCATGCGTAGTGTTTTGTCTTGATTGTAGGATTGTCTTTGGAAGAAGCAGTAGAAGCAAGGGGATAAAGCACAACGGAGGATCTACACCAAACGTCGATAAAAAGGTTAGTAGGTTCTTTCCATGTTTGCATGTGAAAAAGGGTTTTAGGTTTTGGGTAGAAGGTTAAAAGTAATTTCTTAAGGGTCATGATCTGCATGCAAGTTTAAGCCCTAGCTTGTTAGTCCGTAGGGTATAATTTCCCAACAACAATCATGGAAATGGAAACACTGATAAGAATCTCTTGTAACAACCCAATTTTCATCCTCAATGTACAATTGTATATTTATAAATATTAGAAATGGATGGGGGATGATCAATGTAATCTATAAACATTGTACATTGAAAAATAATAAAATGAAATACACCACTATCTGCACATAGGTAAGGAATAGAGTAAAAATGGTCTATGATTCCATAAGAGAGGGGTATTAATGGGGTTTCTAGATGCCTTCAGTGTTAATACACTTCCATTAATTAGTTTGACATTTATCTATTTACCCCTTTGACTTATTAAGCACTCAATCATTAAAATCATGTTAGAGGTTGGGTGAGAAACTCATCTCACTTAGTTATGATAACATGGGTCGAGTGTACACATATTTGGGAAGAGTTTGAGTCAAGAAAGAATAGAAAAAGAAGGAAAAGGAAATTTGAGTAGAGAGGAGAGCTTTTTACAGTTGAGAATGAAGTGAGGAAAAAACATAGTTTAGTGATGATAAAGAGTGGGCAACCATTTAGTGTAAAAGATAGCTTGCTAGATCTAGAAATTTCATGAAGAGTTATTTTTTTTTATGCCCGTGAGAGAATTATTGTTGAGGAAATTACCCAACAACAAGTGATATTGTTGTTGTGAGAACTCTTGTTGTAGTTGGTTTTGCTGGAGCCCCTAGTAGAGATATTCCTGATTGGTCTCTATTTGATCTCTGGAGAGGATGGATATTGTATGAGGGACTATGTTCCAGAGAAGAAAGTCCCATCCCTTGGGTTGTGTAGACTAATGGGGAAGAGAGATGGGAGGTTGGATTTGCTAGAGGAGTCACGTCACTATGTTTTAGAGGGTATTTGGGTTGTTTTTGTGGACTGTAGACATCCATATGAGCATGTCCATCCTTGTAGACTCATAGCCCCAACTTAGGGGTGACTTGATACTAAGAGAATTGGAGAAACATAGTCTATTCTTGGGTGGAACATTCGATGTTTGTTTCTAGTTGTGTAAAACATTTTT
Organism: Picea sitchensis; assembly: GCA_010110895.2. Taxonomy (NCBI): domain Eukaryota; kingdom Viridiplantae; phylum Streptophyta; class Pinopsida; order Pinales; family Pinaceae; genus Picea; species Picea sitchensis. Next base: position 9,741 of record SNQJ01S0284372.1, on the reverse strand, counting down.
GAAAGATAAGTGCTGTAATTATTGTGTTATTTATTGTTAAATTATGTGTGTAAATGTTTCATTTTAATTTTTGTTTTATGTGATTGTATGTCAATGTGCATGCTTAAATAATTTGCATTCATGATTTTAAAATTAACCATTAGCAACATGAGCTTGTATGCCATTTTGTGCCTATTTCCACATTTAAACCAATATGTTAGTTGATTTAGTGGTAATGTGGCCCAACAAGGGACTTGGGTACATTACAAATTGACATCATAGCGCAAGTTTTAACACTAGGCTTGTATGGGACAAAGACTAGTGTGAACGTAAAAAAATCGTTGTTGTAGAGTTTTGGTATGAATTAAATTTGGGGAAATTTGGAAAATTTGAGTGAAATACCCAACTTTCTAATCAATTTTAGGTTGAATTTATCTCATAATCATGAAAGGGATGATTAATTACATCGATATGTAAGTTGCAGAGTTAAAATTTGGCTTGGGAGTTTGAATTATGTGTTTTCATGGTAGCCATGAAGGTTAGTGAAATTGATGGTTGAGATCACATTGATCTTGAGATTAATGGTCTAGATTCATCCTAGATTTGGACAAAAATTTCTAAGGATTTCTAAGTTTTTTTTTGTAAATAAAAAAGGGGTATTTCCTTATTAATGCGTTGTCACTGTACAAAACTGATATATGTCACTGGCATGCCACTTGTTCTGCCAAACTATTGGAAACTAAAACATGTGGCAGCCAATTGTGCTTTCGGCCAAAAAGAGACACTGGCACTTGCTCCACCATTTTGTTGGAAACCAAAGCAAGTGGTAGATGGTAGTGCTGACAAATCTATCTCGGCATACTGGACATACTAACAAAATATGAAAATTAAAACTAGGAAAAAAACTGAACAGAGTATCAGACCAGGTTGACAAGAAGAGAATTCCATCTCTGTGCAGGTGAAGCTCAATGAACTGTGAAGAATTAAACATTGGAGGGGATATGAGAATAGTGGAACCTACCATCCGGAGAGCCGCTATGAAGGGTACCATCGATAGGTTTTAGCACGTAGGGTTGCACATAGGTCAAGCATCTCTGCTTGGATCGCTCATTCGATAAGGCATCAAACAACATGTCGATGCGGCTACTGATGAGAGTGTGTCAGTGGAGTTTCTCCATCATATAGTCTCTCATTTCAAAAATAATCTCTAACTGCTCTGGCCTGAAGAGGTTGGGTGGAGTCTGGTCACAATCCACATTTGGGTTCAACGGTGGAGGCTGAACTTGACAATCCATCGTGGGGAGTTCCTCCTGAACAATGCAAGTGGCACCATCCATGGCCATTGCTGGATATATAGAAAAAACGTTGGTGTTGAGGCTGTCATGGGCATCTGGGACCATGTAGAGGAGGGAATTTGGTGGAACATGAATTGGTTTCTCTCATAATTCCTCCTCCACGAAGGCCATTGGAGGCGTATGTCATTGCGATGTGGTTAGCCGAGTCTAGGATATGGATAAATCCCTCTCCAAATTGTGCAGGTGTATTTGCCTTGCAGCGTAACAGTACTAGGCCGGACCTCATCCGAGTTTTCTTCTCTCTCTCTCTCTTGGCATGGTGGAGCCTGGAGGTCGAAGAAATATGCGAATGAGGCCAGAGAGAACTGACTGGACCAAAAATAAATTCCCAAGTAGAGTGAGGAGACAAATAACTGAGGCGAAGTGGTGAATGCCATGGACGAGTTGGATAATTATCCAAGGGGAAGATATGACCATTATTCTACCTCTCGTACCCAACGTCACCATCCCACAATTAATTGTTGAGGCCACCATTAATCCTGCGTAGGGGAGATATTCTCCCTCCCTTTGCAAGTGTTTATGGCCATCCTCCATCCAAGAATAGGTTTTGGGGTGGAGTCTAGTCATATTTATGGCATGTTTTGTGAGGGGGCTGTGTGGCTTCCCCTGGGATACGTGTCACCCCACCCGGGGTAAGGATTTCTAAGTTGAATAAGTTCGACAATTTAAAATATTTTTGAATTCGTTGAAAGACAAAATCCAATTTTTTTGATGAACAATTTCTCAGTTTACTAATGTAACAATTACTTAAGTTTGTCGAAGGAGAAATTCAATTTTCGAAAAAGTTGGACAATTTTTTTATCTACTAAAGAAACCATTTTGGGGGTTGCTGAAGTGCATTTTGTAGGTTGTCGATGGAAAATAGTTTCAGAGTTCACTTAAAAGACAAAAAATTCTATTCGCTGAAGAAACCCTTTTAGGGGTTGTTGAAGTGAATTTTGTAGGTTTTCGATGGAAAAGTGTTTCATATTTCATTTAAAAATAAAATTTTCAATCCATCGAAGAAACCATTTTGCAGGTTGCCAATGTGAATTTTGTAGGTTGATGATGGAAAACAATTTTGAAGTTTGTTGAAAAGTCAAATTTTTAATACACCGAAGAACCCGTTTTAGAGGTTGCTAAAGTTCATTTTGTAGGTATCCAATGGAAATGAATTTTGGATTCCGCTGAAAAGAAAAAAAACAATCTATTGATGGAATCATTTTGGAGGTTGTTGAGTGCATTTTGTAGGTATCCAGTGTAGAAGAATTTTTGAATTCACTAAATAAGGTTTTTTAAAGTTTGACAAAAGACATTTTTTGAATTTCATCGAGAGATCTATTTTGGAATATGTCGATGGAATATATTTTCAATCCACTGATGAAAGAAAATTTCAGTTCGTCGATAGGAGAATTTTGGAGTTTGTCGATGAAGGAACACAATTGATGATCATTGATAGAAGAATTATTTAGCTCATCTATAAGGATGGTGACTTGTATGTATCAAGGGATTACAAGTGGAAATCATTCTCCATGTTCCATGCCACATCTACAAGATTGCGATGTCAATAATAGGATGGTTTTTATTCAACAAAAAATGTAGAGCCAAATTTGTTTTCTAGCCATAGTAAGAGAAGATTAACTTAGAATTAGATTAAATTTATAGGGTATGTCCATAGTGAAAAAGCCTAAAAAATTTCTAGTGAGAGCTACTTACCATATTTGCTTAAATTTTCCATAAAATGAAAATTAGTCTTTTTTAAGGAATATGGTGGAATTCTTCAACATATGCTCTATTATTGATGAAATTTTTATAGTGAGTCCAAAAACAAGACAGAAAGATACCTAGTTGTTTTTGGTATAATTGTAAAGGGTTGGGAGTGGAGGTGCTAAAATAGGTAAAAACATACTATTTGGGGCCACCCTTTAGAGATTTTTGAGATCTTTGGAGGAAAAGGGACCCCAGATCGCAAATATGGAAAATTTTAGTTACTAGACATTTGACCTCCTCAACAAGATGGACAAATTTGTCTTAAGGAAATTTTCCCCAGTTTTACTTTGTTTGGGAGATTGCCAACTTTGCTAAAAAGTCCAAGTCTAGAAATAATGTAAAAAGAGCAAAGTTGACAATCCCATATTTATACAAAATTTGACTAGAGCATTAGATTCAAAATATGAAAATTTATTTGTATTCACGATAAAAAAATTCTACGTATGATCAATATAAATGTTTTCTTGGTTCCTGACAGATTTTCTTCTATAGATGGCAGAAGATGTCTTCTCTACTAGATTTCACTAGTGAGAGTAGAGCACAATTGAGTAGAAATGACAAAGTTCAAAAATATATAACTTTTAGCTCATAACTCAGAATGAGGCATGAGTATATTTGTTAGAAAGTTGATTTAGAGGAGAATGTGTCTAAATAGTTAGAATCTAGTTTATTGTAACTACACTTTTCATAAATTGAGATGAAGAATGACCTATAGCATAATTAATGAAATATTTTGCAATATTCATAATTCTAACAATAGTTTTTGGATACTCATTTTTGGAGAATTAGAGGTATATGCATAAAATATTTGGTTCATAAAGGAGGACTAAAGGTATGGATGATGGATAAGGTTCTTATAGCCATGGAGATGAGATTAGAGGATTAAATATCAGTCTGGAAAATGCAATGATATATTCTAATGGACATAGAAATGGAGTGACACCTGTAGAGTTGATCAAGAACTTGTAGAAATAAGTGTAGAGCTATAGAGTAGATAATGAAAGGTTGATCAAAGATCAAGAGAAGTAGAACCAAATTAATCCCCAAATTATACAGAGTCTAAATAACATGCAAAGACAAATAAAGAAGGAAGAATTCATTCATATGGACAAGGGAAACAAGAACAAAATGAGCCCAATATGATATATTCATGAGGCAAAAGGATGAGATAATAGTCTAGAAAGTGTTGAGGATATGAGGGAGACCATATGCATAAAGATTGTCCTAATAAAGGAGATAGGGATGAGGGCTATGCATTACATTCAATAAGTTGATACAATGGAAGACATGGGTAGGATCACGCCAAGTATTTATGCATCCTTGGATAATAGATAAGTAGATCTTCAATGCCACATGATTGAGGTGGAAGGTAAGATTGATAATCATCCCATGCATATTTTGATTTATTATGGAGTTAGTCATAGCTATATAGAACTTGATTTGGTTGAAATATTTAATTTGAAGAGATGTAAGTATGAAAAATCTTGGTTGGTTCAGCTAGACATTGGAACCAAGAGAAGAATCAATGAGCTTGTCAAAGATTGTGCTTTGAATGTGAATGGAGCTAGCACTAAGGTAGTTTTGAACATCATACTAATTTTTTCATATTATTTTTTGATTGGTATGGATTGGTTGGACACTCATCATGTTATCCTAGAATGCTACAAAAAGGATTTCACATGACTTAACAAGGGAACTCAAGGATAGTTTAAGTTATTCAAAGGAATATATCTATCAAAGAGATTTCAACAATTTAGTTGAAAATAAGTTTTAGAAAAGGGTGCCAAATATATGCATCCCATATAGAGGATTAAGCAAAGGATAAGAATCCAAATCTTGAAGACTATCCGGTTCTAAAAGAGTATGAAGATGTGTTTTGGGAATTGTCAAGATTCCCACCAAAGAGAGACATTGAATTCTCTATCGGCTTAATGCGTAGAGTTTCCCCAGTGTCAAAGACTCCCTATATAATGAGCACATTAAAACTGAAATATTTTCATATGCAGCTAGAAGAATTGTTGAAGAAGGGTTACATATGCCCGAGTATTTCGCCTTGGGGGGGGGTAGTAATTTTTGTGAAGAAAAAGAATGGAAATATGAGGTGACATATTGGCTTCAGATTATTGAACAATTTCATTGTAAATGAAAAGTACGCATTTCCAAGGATCGATGATATTATTGATCAATTGTAGGGAGCAAAGGTATTTTCCAAGATTTACTTGAGATTAGATTATCATCAAGTGAGAATCAAAGAAGAATATATAACTAGTAAGATAACCTTTTGGACAAGGTATGGTAATTAAGAGTTTGTGGTTGTGTCATTTGGGTTGACAAATGGAATAGACACTTTTATGTGTTTAATGAATGGAGTGATCAAAGATTACTTGGACAAATTTTTCATTATCTTCTTGTATGATATTCTTATCTACTCCAATATAGAGGAGGAGCATAAGAAACATTTAAGGATGGGGATACGAGTGTTGAGAGAACACTAATTGTATGCCAAGTTGAGTAAGCATACATTTTATCAAAATAAGATCCACTATTTGAGCCACATTTCCTTAGAGGATGGCATAATAATGGATCCAAAAAATAATGAAGAAATCATAGGTAGGCCAACACCAAATAATAATCTAGAGTTTAGATCATTTATGAGTCTAGCTTGTTACTATAGGAGATTCATTGCAGGTTTCTCCATGTTTTCACACTCAATGACCTCCTTAGAAAAGAAAGGAATAAAATTTAAGTGGATTGTAAGGTGCGAAGGAAATTTTCACTTGAAGGATTTATTAACCAATGCACTGATGGGTATTAGATTTGTAATATTTTCTTCATCTTTTCATCATCATTTACATATCTTTTTACTTACCCATAACTCCATATATATCCTTCTTGATGCTTAAAACCATATTTTTTGCATAAGGTGTTTTCCATTGCATTTCTATGGTTTTTCAATTAAAAATCTAATTAACATTAGGATAAATGTGTATTTTGTATTTACTCATGAATAATGACTTATTTTTGGACAAGTTGTAATAGGATATTAATTCAAGATCTTATGTTATGGGTCCAAAATCTACAAGTTGGAAAAAATTCGAAGTAATGGTGAAAAATATTTGTAGATCCATGTGTTGCATATTTAGCATGCTACATATTAGGAAATTGACCACCACCAATCATGAAACCACTTGGGTAAGAGAATAACAAATATATTTTATGGTTTTAATTATTGGGAGACATATTTTTATGTGCCCACATGTACATATTCGGTTTTATTGTGAATTTAAAATGATCCCATATATATGTCACGGATCTAGGGATTCCCACACTATTAATTATTGTTTTAAGCATGTTTTCGTCAAGTTGTTTTAACCGACATAGCTTAATATGAATTTGACAATAAAAGACACTCCAAAATTTGTTGGTAATTAGCAAGAATATTGGAAATAATTTTCTATGTTTTACAAAGTTGTAAAATGATTGTCACCACTTGAGATTTATTGATTCTCAAGTGGATCTGAGTAGAGAGTGTCATATTTGTCCCGAGGAGAAGGAGATGCTCAAGAGATGCTTAAGAATAGAAGAAGACACTCAACTTGGATTGTAATAATGTTATTTAATTTAAATGTTAAGTTTCAATATTATTTATTTTGGGTATGTTGTAGAAGCAGTGAGTGTTGAATTTAATAATGATGTATATTAATATCAACACTCTATCCTATGGAGGTAGGGCCCACTCCAATAACACATAGTTTTGTGTAGGTTATGTAGTTTGTATTTCTTGTTGTGTGGTTTCATTCATTTTTTGTAAATATTTGTTTCTACAATGTTTCTTTATGTATTTATGAAGTGAGGTTTATTTTCTCTAAAAAAATATTTTTTACGATGTATTTATGAACCATGGTTTATTTTCTTGTTGAATTTTTATATTTAATTTCCAGAATTTACTTTCCTATCAATGTGTGGTGTGATTTACCTTACAACACTTTAATTTCCTATTAATGTGTATGTTAGTATATTTAGAAACTTAGGAGTTAGTTAAGATCAACTTGGTATAATGTGTCATTAGGTAAAAGTTTGTTTTTTAGTATGTTTTTTTAGTATGCATTAGTATGAATTTGTAGTTAGGTAATCTGATGGTCATAATATGTTTTCAACATAGAGTAATATGAAGGTTCATATTCACCTCAATATTAACATCTACATTGATTTGTGGCTTAACACCTGATTGGTTCATGATCTGTATTTAAAAAGCATCAACGGTTCTTTGGCAATGATCGACTGTGAGAACCTCTCTTGTAAATCTCTCTGTAATATTTTATTTTGCATTAATAGATTTCTCCAAGTTACCATGTTGGTTGGGGCCATGGATATTTCCCTGTAAGGGTTTTACCATGTCGAAAATCAGTGTGGTGTCTTTGATTTGTTTGTGTGAGTGTTTACTGAAGGTGTTCATCCTATGTTGGAATACATGTGTTGTTGAACATGGTATCAAAGCACATTTAATGACCCACTCTTGTTGTAGATCGAGGTCTTGAAGCCATGTTGTTGCATCTTTGGTTTCTGTCATTTCCATACATTTCCAGGCTAACATGACAATTCCATTGCATCCGGAGTGATAATTTCAATGATAAACATTTTTCATTTCATTCAAAAAGGTTTACGTTTACCCAAGTTACAACCATTTCATTCATATCTGGTGGTATAAATCCCGAATACACCCTTTTTAAATTTTTGCAGAGATAATATTTTGGTTTTATTTCAATTTTCTATTTTTTATTTCTGGGATGCTACTCTTTTCGATCTATGTATGCTCTTTTCCCTGCACTCTGCGCAATATCGAAAAATTAGAAACACTACGAAAAGGGTTTTCCTATCTACGTATGCTCTTTGTTGTGCACTTTGTGTGATCTTGGTATATTATAAATAAAGGGAAAATTTGCATTTTCTAGCTAAGCTAACCAAGATCTAATCCTTGCTTTCATTGAGAAGAATTTGTTTTTTCTTGTGTGAAAAGATTTTGTTATGAGCACACTCTCCAAGGTTGTCTTCCACAACAAAAAAAACACCCCCAATCCTCCTTCTAAACAATATAATATGTTTTACACTGGTTCACTTGGTTAAAAGTTTCTTTATTAAGTAAGGGGTCTTGAGTTCAAGTCTCTTTTTTGACAATTTCTTTTTTTAAGTTCATGCATTCATTATAAAGTGAATTTCACTTAAGTTATAAAAGTGAATCACTATTAAATAACTTTAATATTAAGTTATTTTGCATGAAACTTTAATTTACAAAGTAACTTTATTGTAAAAGTGATTCTCGCTTATTCTATAAAAGTGATTCACTTCACAAGTAGCTTATTTAAAAGTGATATTATAGACACAATTATGAGGAGTATCACTATGTGGACCAACTTTTACTTGCCATGTGGGTCTTTGGTCACTGTTATGCCTTCTTTCAAAAGGGAATAGTTTTCACATCCGAAGTCTGTTTTCAGTGTTGTTGTTTTTAAAAAGCCTATCTTTTCAAGATATTTCCATCCATACCATCAATTTCATCTTGTTCTGCATACTTTGATATGGAATATCCCAGTGATATTTTCTTACTAGTGCCAACTACATCTCATGGAAATCTCATATGGAGGATGTAATAAGAAGTAAATGATTGTACCCGATTACCTTGGGAAAATAAATAGAACCCACTAATGATGAAAAGAAAGTCAAATGGGACAATAAGGATGATGAAGCACATGGACTAATCAAAATTTCCATCTCTCCCGATTTAAGGTTTCACCTTTAAGGAATTTATGACCTTGATGATGCTTAGACAAAGCTTGAAACTATGTTTAGTAAACACAATATTATTCAATCCCACCAACTGGAGAATCAATTAATGACCTTAATTCCAAATGATTTTCCTTGCATTGAAAATTACTTATCTAAGTTCAAAACACTTTGACTCTTATGTATAGAATGAAAAATAGATCTCTCAGAAGATTGATGCATATACGTCATTATTTCTAATCTTGGTAGTGCAAATTATGTTTTTGTGTCTACTGTTTGTGCTACTCGAGAAGCTCTAGGGTGTGCTTATAAAAAAACCTCTCTTGAGTTATTTTGTGATGCTCTCATTTGAGATCAAGATAAGCTTCTGCAACTTAGATTGATTATAATTGTAGGTACCTCCAACAAATCCTTTGCAGTCCAACAAAAAGATAAATCCAAGAATCCAAAAAAGAAACATCCTCACCACAACAACAAGTAAAACAAGGGCCCCAAACCTTATTAGTCACCTAATGCTCCTAATGGTGACAAAGGAGAAAAATCTAAAAGTATAATGACTGGTGACAGAAATTGCAACTTTTGTGGGAAATATGGCCATGAGGGGTCCAAATGTTTTAAAAATATGGCAACTTTAGAAGTAGGGATGAAGAAGCACAACATCAATATTGATTCTATTTATTCTTATTCTTCTCATGGGCATTCACTTTCTGCTTTTGTTTTTTCCTTCAATGCAACTTCTGTTGAAAAGTCAACAAGAAACATGTGTCTAATTTAGTTTTCCCTTAATTAAATTAGACAATAAATATTAATCTATTATCTCATTCATAACTGAGTGATTTGGAATTGTAACAGAATTGTAAGTGTAGTTAAGTGAGTT
>SNQJ01S0284371.1:0-11046 GCA_010110895.2 Picea sitchensis | reverse complement strand
ACGAAGTTTTTACAATATTTAGCTCAAAAAATAATTAATTAATTAAATTATTAAAAATTTAATTAATTAAAAAAAAACTACTCTAGACTCGACGGAATTCCGCGAAACTTCAGACACTGCCTGGCATGGTCATTTACAATATTTCTAAAAGGTTATCGAGTGAATGAGACCACCAGAGCGCCTTCCACCACTTTGGAGGAAGCCTGTGGAGGGAAAAACTCAAGGGAAGTTGGCCATGAGCTTGTCTGGTCGACAACCTGAGGATAAAAAACCCCCGATGAAAGGAACTCCCCTGATGAATCACCCAAGGTACCTGACCTAACTATGATCCATGCAGACATTATTACATTATAGACCCACGCAGGGGTGCGGAAGTTCCGTTTACAAAAATTTAAGTGCTGGGGTATCAGATACCCAGTAGAACCATCTCTGTCTTCGACATAGATAATCTTCATGATACATGAGTTGACCCTTGTGATGAATAGGCGGTCAACAGGAGCCTTGTGTGAGGGATGCACAACATGGACACATGGATCCATAGATCCAAGAGGAGACATATGACGTGCAAACAATTGATCTTACGTTCACACACCAACATGAGGAGATTGAGTCACAGATTTGGGAGACTCCATTAGTTGAGAAGATTGTGGAGATTGAAAGGTTAATGGAGCATATACTTCTAGGATCGGCCTACATTGATGAGGATGCAGTCTTTATTGGTCAGGACGACCATAGCACGTGTCTGGACACATCTATATGGGATCCGGGTGCAGATGATAGTAGCAAGGTGAGTGCACGAGAGGATACGACTACTCATACATGATACAATGTGATGCATAGGGAGCTAGAAGTTGATGATGACACACAGTCACATATAGGAGGTCCCAATAGCACAGTAGACAATGGGCAGTTCAACACTTTATATTCTGCAGAGAGTGTTGTTGAGGATTCCAGTGATGGCACTAGCAGTGAGAGGCATGATGTGGTACCTTAGTATGACTATGATTAGGAGTCACACCACTTAGCAGGACAGTTGAGAGTTAGTGAGGCTATGTTCATGACAACCCCTAGAAGTTTTGATGGCACACATGCATTGATGGCAGATTACTGTTAGAGAGCATTAGTGGCACATGGTAGTTCAGATGAGGGTTTTTCCATGGATGATTTTCATACTTTCCGGGAGAGAGTATCTGTGATGAGGACCGACTACCAGCAGTTGTTGACTGACAGGGATTACCTATTGAGGATTGGTGAGATGTATCATGAGGCTCTGAGGGAGCAGGAGTTAGAGGTGGACAGACCTACTCAGGAGTTGGAGAGCACTCGAGGATTCTTGAGAGGCACACAGACATGCCCCTAAGAATCAGAGTCCAAATCAGATGAGCTTCTTGAGGAGATCCGTCAGAGATCCATTTCACCTATCTTAGTGGATGCTCAGATATATCATTCTGTCATGTTGCTAGGGGATGTTGGTGATCTAGCAGAGGAGCACGAGTTGATGGAGGACACTTCCATTGGTGTTCCGAGAGAGGTTGACCTCCATGTAGAGGTTGATCCAACAATACACCCAGGATCTGTGATGCATCATGAGTCTACGGGAGACGACGTGAGTATGTCAAAGCATATAGTGATGAGTGATAGCTCACAGAGACATGCCAAGATGTATGGTGGGATTCAGAGGGGTGTATTTCCTTGTAGGGAGGAGACACACTTAGGGGAGCATGCATATGCCACTCCTTTGCAGCAACACATGGATATGAGAGAGAACCTTCACCATATCAACAGTTGCATGAGAGACGAGAGATGGAGGTTGGTTGACCAACAGTTGGAGGAGTTACTTCTGGTTGTACTTGATGATTGGGGTTTAGTGATGGCTACGGGCCAATAGTTATCAGAGGTACATGTAGACGTGCTTTTGGTCGAATCCTTGGGATTGACCGAGGCAGGTGGTATTTTTCAGTCCTACGGTTAGCTACAGATTCCCCTATTACCCTCTTCCGATACTTTTATCATGGACAACAACATGAGGAGAGAGAGACAGTGGCAGAGGGCATGGAGAGTGTGTGGGCCAAGACCACCTGACATGAGTACTTTTACAGCATCCAACAGGATAGAGATGGATCGTCATAGGCAGCCAGCTGAGACTTGGTGCGTGATGGTGAGCACCATAGGCCAGATGATAGCAGATGAGAGCAGAGGGCTTTCGTTGGTGATCAGTCTGACACATGAACAATTAGAGGAGATTGGAAGTGATAAAATTCCAAGTCTTCCATGGGATTCAGGAGTTTACTTGGTTAACAGGGTGTTTCACTACATGGTGACCCAAGTTGCGCCAGAGAGCCATACACTCCACCAGGGGTCGGTTTGGAGTGGGTCTGCAGGGAGTTGTCTGATAGAGCGAGGCAACTTTTCACTCTTGATCATCATGATCGGACGTGGAGATGGGTGGACAAGTATTTCTTCTACATAGATGTCTTTACAGATACAGTTTCTGGACAATAGGTCCAATGGTCACAGGTATTTCAGTTTGAGGATCCAGGAGAGGGGGATCAAGTATGTATGCAGGGGGCATATAGTCATGGTCAGAGTGGTGCAGGATCAACATGGTGATCTTAGACAGAGGTTAGCATGGGACCCAGGGATTGCATGATTGAGCATTTCACTAAATGACAGAGGCGAGTGGACCTTTGCAAGGGAAAGTTGTTTCGACTTTCCATGGAGCTTCAATGTTAATGGGAGCACATTGCTTGAGGATGTCTCACGGAGGTCTTGCAGTACCTCATTCTGGCATCAGTAGGTGCAGTTGATGGGGGTCATGTTGATCTTGATAGTAGCTTGGAGGATGGACTCATTCCGGGATGAGGCCATGTGTCATGTACATGAGACTCACAGAGTTGGTGTATTTCATGATTATGCGTCCCAGGGGCTAGCAGTTCATGACTTGATATGGGACCCAGGGGGCAACATGTGTGATTGTTCATCTTTGGATGGGTTCTACTTTGTCTCCCACAGGTGGACATGGGATCCTGGTATTATACTTGAGGGGATTCAGTTATTGCTGGAGGACAAACAATTTTCTAGCAGAGAGGACTGTAATGTCCCCACTTTGGGACATCATTACATTGCAGAGGTTTACGATGTCCAGAGTAGCCAGATGGGTGTTAGAGTGAGTACAGGGGTTATTAAGAGGCATTTTGGGATCTGGCTTGCATCGTCCACCCCATTTCATCATTATGATCCATTCCACACAGGTTGGCTTTGGTTTCGTTGCATTCCGACGATTTCCATGATTTTGAGTATTTTGAGTTATAAGTCAATTAAATTCACTTAAGAGGTCATTTTGGGCACATTACTTGGAGGAGCCTCTCAGTGTAATAGCTCATTGGAATCGGGAGGAGCAACACTACAGGATGGGATGGCTAAAAGTGACTTTCAGTGGCCAGGGAAGCCACAAGGAGAGATAAGACACTTTTTAGAGGTAAAAAGGTTAATTAATTAATTAAAGTGACTTAATTAATTAATTAAATATTAATAAAATGAAAGTCACTTTGGAGGGAGAAGGTGAGCAGGAAGTATAAAGGAAAGGAAAGGGCCTCTATTGATTCATTCATATGTGATCATCTTTTGATATCTGGCTTCTAGCTAGTGAGCCCAACATTGGGGGGTTTTTGACTTAACAAACCCTAGAGGACGATTCAGTGGTGAAAGATTCCACCTAGCTTGTCCTAATCTTGGTCTCGGGGATGCAATACTCTCCCACATCATTCTAGTTCTGATCTATTCAGTGCAAGAGGGTTCTACACTAGCCACATGCACAGGAAGAGGAGGAGGGCACACCATTGGGGGTTTCTAGCAAGGGGGGCACACCATCCATTGAGAGAAGGTTCGATCTAGTTGAGGAGAAGAGATTGTGGGAATTCCAGGTATTGGGTTTTCCTTACAGGTGTCTTAGCACAATTCTTGGTTGTATCCGGAGGCATTTCAGTGGATTATTTATTTGTATTGAGAGTGGGACGATTTCCCAAGAGGAGGGCGCACCATTATTTGGAGGGTAGGTAGATCTAAGGATCTAACAGGTATTTTTCCTAGTTGAGCACTTGGGTTTTCATTTCTGTGCCCCGATCTATCATTCTAGTGGATTGGTGGAGTTGTTGGAGGTCTCTAGGAGAGAGGTTGATTTATCTAGGGTTTCAGGTATCTAGGGGACGCACCATTCCTTGGAGGAGGTTCAGATCCATAGGGTTTGAGAGGGATCTTGGAGATTCGGGCACCTGGGTTGTTCTTTCCTTCACCCGATCTATTGTTTGGCATATCTCTTGGGGTGATTGGACATATTTGGTAGCAGGGCCGAATTGTTGAGGAGCTTCAACATTCCAGCAGGGCGTGGCATCATTCAGTTAGGGGTTTGACACTTCATATGACCAGATCTACTCTTGTCTCGATCTTCATTGAATATTCATCCTTTGGGAGGCTAGTGGACTTCTATTGGATCATTTTGTAGCTCCTATTATATTATTGGATCCATCTATTGAGTTTTCCAGATCGACATCTTCATTGTAGCATGTTCTTCTATTCATGAATAAAATCAGATTTGAGATGTTTTGGCTTGTCTATCATATTGCATATGGTTGAGGTATGTTCCATGATTGTATCTTCTTGTTTATTGCTGCAACACACATATAAATCATCAACTAAATCCCCAAGGCCGAAATCAAGAGGCCATCCTGCAAGTAAACACATGTAAACAAGTAGATCAACAAAGTGTTTGACATAATGCCACAACTAGAAAAGTTTTAAAAGACACCCAAAACCGTGATGTTCCTTTCATCTTGGCTTGGGAACATTACAACCTTATTGCGTGCCCCTTAGAATTCTTCGCGAGCGACTACCTCAGTCTGCCCTCACGAGATTGTGTACCTATTGAACTAGGTAATCGTTAACCTATAGTTCAGGTCACGCCAGGAGTGCTAGTAGTCTATGACCGAGACGCTGCCACACTTCTCCCTCAAATGTCTAGTTTCTGTGCATGACTCCTTTACTCCTTATGTGAGTCGGATTAACAAACATCGTCAAGTCTGCATCCACTGACAAAAACACTGTCAATAATCCATGTACATAAATCATAATGTAATCAATCATATATCTCATGTGCATAAAATGAAATACTTAAACAAAATACAATCCACTCCCTAACTCAATCTAGAGTCCAAGGGAGTCCATTGATGCCATCAACATCCATAACATGTCATGTGTCTTGCACACTCAGGAGAACTCGTCAATAATGTCTGTCAATATATATATATATATATATATATAAGTAACAATAAATCCCAATACATCATCATCATCATATAACTCATAATCGAAACAACATCATAATATACCACAACCAGATCACTTGAAAAATATTATCATTTGGAAAATTAAAAATAATTATGGTTATTTTGTGTGTTATTCCATTTAAAGATGAGAGGATTTATGTTTGAAACAAAGTTATTACAACATATGTATTTCAAGCAATGCATATTATTACATAACATTTGGATATAGGTGTTACAATGATGATAATAGGCACCAACGTACATAGTATATTTTAGCAAGCGTGAATAGATGCACTATGTAGAAAACTTGGAGAATCAATCTATCAAGGGTCATTGATGAACACCCACTGTCATTTGCAAGGGAATTTGTCGTTGATGATTCATTGAGAAAATTGTGAGGTAAAAAATTGGCCTCAAAACAAAAAAAATGTACTATCAAAATCATCTTTAAAAGAACCAATAGGATTCAAGATGATGATATCAGCCATAAAGGTAAATATTTTTGGAGGGAAAGGAAGAAAAATAGTTTTTTAATCACATTTTGACTTATCTCATTATAGGTTTACTCAAATTTCTAGTGTAGGCACTCGTTATATGCCAAATTAAATTATGCATCCAATGAGTGCCCACTCTACATACTTGTGACATGCTCACAATGAGATAAACTAGAAATACATTAAATAAACATGCTTATTTCATGTATTTCCCGTTTATCTCACTATGGGCCTATCAAAAGTATGCATAATGGGTACTCATTAGATGCATAATTTAATTCATCATTTGAGTAAACCTTAAGGAGATTAGTTAAAAATATTGTTAAAAAGGTAGTTTTCTTTCATTCCCTTTGAAAATTTATAATTCTTATTTTATTATTTTAACTATTATTTAATTATTTTCCTTAGGAGTCCCATTTTAGGCCTCAAATTTCCCATAATGGCAAGCCCCAAGGCATTATAGAGGTATACAAATATTCTTCCTAGATAAGTGAGTTGAAGTGACGCAAACCCCCACCACCTTTTGGTGCTCGCGCGATCTCCTGGTCTAGGATCGTTCACAGTAGGGAGCAAACTTTGCTCTCGGGTCCTCTCTAAACCTTCGAAATCATATGTCAGAGGCCTTATCTCTCTTTCCTATGCGTGAGTTTGCGTTCCCGAGGGTCCTAATACTCCAACAGAGTTTTTCTACGTTACCGCAGGCCAAAACCGTGGGCTAGCTTTCACTTTAGCAAAGAATTCGGGACTCCAGAATTTAGGAGCTCCAACAATACAAACTCACGATTTTCCCGAACGCCGAATACACGAATCACCGAACATCGACAAGGATCAATGACTCTTAGCGTATGCCGAGATCTATGGCTCACAGGTGTTTTGGGCCTCCGTGCTTCGGGAGGTTTACCCACTCCAACATGCAACTACCATGAACTTGCGAACCCCGAAATCACGAATCAAATGGCTAACACTCACCTCAGATAAACGGTTGATCTATGCTCTGTGCTCCGGGCTTCAGAGCCTCCCACAACACAATACCTCAAATCCTTCGGAGTGCCGGACTAGCGAACTTGTGAAGGGTTGTGATCAATGATCCACCTGTCCTTGTAGATGGACGATCGAGATCTACTCCGACCTTCGGGAGTTCTCGACCCAAGAAAAATCACACTCAAATTCCTCCGGAGCACCAGATCTACGAACTCTGCGATCTGTTGACGCGTGGCTCTTTGCACCAACGGTTATGATCTGTTATGGGATTCAAAACTTCGGGAATTCCACACGCTTTCTCTACAATACTTCCAAATCGTCGTATTGCTAGATTTCCGAACAACGTTGAATCTGCAGACATGTGTCCTCACAAATGGACGGTCCAGATTCACTTCGGATCCCGAGACTTTAGGAAACTCATCTCCTCCACGACGCTTACTCGAAAATCTCTGAATGCATGAAGTCCGAAGGGCTTCAGGAGTTATCACCCGCTTTGCTTTCCCAAATCTGAAGGCTAGGAAAAATCTGACTCCTTGAGCGGATCTCATCCACTCGACCTTGAAAATTAAAGGGTTCTTTCCTCCCAAAAGGGTTCTGTTCGCTGTCCCTCCTGAACTTTTATCACTCGAAGTGATTTGGGTCCTTGACGCACGTCTTGCGCTTCATTGCAATCTTGAACTTGAATATTTTTAGGAAATCTTCCCACACACTCCTTGCACTCGTCTTCAATGAGACTCTTTCAACACTTGGCTAAGTGTTGGCCTTGTGCACACCTTGCAAGGGTCTTCTTGAGCTTTTATACTCATACGAGTATACGTGCACTCCTTGCACTCACTCTGCTCAATCCATGTTATCTCTCCTGAGCTACTAAGTCTGAATGCCTTTTCCTTCGCACTCCTTGCGTAGCTAATGTGCTCTCCTTGCACCAGTATTTCAGAAGAGAAACAATTGAAACTTATATAACATTATAGGTTCATTCAATTAACCATGAAATGCACACACATGCATATAAACACAGAAAACAAATAGCATAACATTACCCAATTAACTCATAGATATGTAAACTCAGAGTTTGAAAGCAATCCTCCTCTATTATATTCCTTCAACAAGGAATTTACAAAGCTCTCAATAACAACTCTCTACAACAACTCTCAGCAAAATAACAAATAAACTTTAGTAGCAAATTACAATTCTCAACACCCTCTTCTGGGCATAGACTACTGATCCGAAAATGATCTTTAAAGACTTGGTTGAGTTTTAAGCATGTGTTAAATTATCACTTAGGAATTAAGAAAAGAATAAGATCTTAATGAAAGAATATTGTAGCCATCATAAAGAATGCAGATCAGAAAGTAAACATAAGGAAAAACAAACCATAACAACAAGCTTGATAATGGAGTTCGACAAGGTTGCCTACGTCTCCGAGCCTATGTATCAGTGGGGGAGGCTTTCTTATTAATCTTCAATGCTTCAAACATACATCAGAAATGCATCAAAAGGATTACAAATTAGTCTGGATTTGTTCTTCTCGATCTCAAGAATCCAACACAACTGACGACACTGAAAAAGATTGAGCGTAGCTCCCGGAAATGGCCTCCAAAGTTTGCTTTCTCAATGGCTTCCCTATTAGAATATGAAGGATGTGTGCTCGTTTTACCATTGACAATACCCTCGTCACCCAACCATAGGCCGAAGCCTCCCTCCGAGCACCTTAACCTTGACTGAGAATTACTCCGGAAGAAAACCCTAGGCTAGATAGCCAAACAAGGTGTAGCGCATCTTCCTCCAAGATAGCGCTCCAACAATAGTTGATCAGATAGTTCAAATCCTAGCCAAGAGATAGTCCAAGCCAACACTGAAAACTGGTTGCTGCAACAGCTGTACCTGCAACGCTCCTTCACACGTGTGCACCAAACTGAGAACTGCAGTGCGCACTAGTTGCTGCTCTGCAATTCTGAGATGTGTCAAATGAGAACTGGCGCCCTGTATTTATAGTGGTTCTGCCAGATTTGTTGGGGACGACTTCTTCTGGGTACATGTATGTTCAGTATATTATTATTATTTCTAGTCGACTTCTTCTCTTGGAGGCTAATAACCTAATATAAATTATCTTCTTGAGCCGACAAGACTTCTAGGGTTATTAGCCAATTCATTAGTGTTTTCTCTTGCTTTTCAGAGTCTTCTATTCTCGTCAGGTTTACACGTGGAGGTAAATACCTCCCGCAACTACCATAATATTAACACTCCCTCCTAGCTAGGGAGGTATTATAGGTAATGGTCTTGAGCACAAAAACATACCATTTACCTGGTAGCATCAACATAGTCGTTTAGACTATCTCATGACTAGATCATGAGCATCACCATCACCATCAGTTGCATCATCTCTCGAAACCATACTTCATTTGAGTAATTAGACATGATGCTGGATAAGTCACTCACACCATAGAATGATACAAGAGCCATTCTTATAATCTAGAAGAGTAAATGCTCTGAACCATTTTCCATCTGGAAAATCTCTGTTCATTATTTGTCTGGATGATGATTATCTCCAATAAACTGCTGATAGTCTTCAAGGCAATCAAAACAAAAATAGGACACAACTGTGTCTACCCATAGTAGTACATAACTGCAATCCAATGGTACACTACCACACCAAGTAACACACAAGTACTTGATCAACAACGTATAGTCACGAACAATGCAACATATCCACCACAATAGTTTACATCTACTGTCATACAGTCTTCATAACAAACATCTGATATCAACCTGCATAGAAACAATGTTATGATATAAGTTGAATCATCTGGGCCAATCTTTCACTCACATCTGTGAGCTCTGAAAGAATATTCGCCTCAGGAACAGTGGAACATATCCACCACAATAGTCTACATCCACTGCCATACAGTCTTCATAACAAACATTTGATAGCAACTTGCACAGAAACAATGTTATGATATAAACTGAATTATCTGGGCCAATCTTTCACTCACATCTGTGAGCTCTGAAAGAATATCTGCCCTCAAAGTAGATAATGAGATATCTGGACTATTATTCTCAAGCGAGGAAGAATAATTGTCCTGTCTTTTGAACCTGGACCATTCCCCATCCCGGGCCATTCTTCCTACACTAATCAAAGTGCACCCTGGAGAGAATGTATAACCCTAAGGAATGTTGAGCGTGGACCATTCCCCACCCCAGGCCATTCCTCCTACACTAATCAAAGTGCACCCTGGAGAGAATGTATAAACCCTAAGGAATGCATGTCTTTGATTGTTGAGCCTGGACCATTCCCCACCCTGGGCCATTCCTCCTACACTAATCAAAGTGCACCCTGGAGAGAATGTATAAACCTTAAGGAATGACTGTCCGAACCATTTCCTCTGTTAACCACAAGAGGAAAAGACTGTTCTGCATCAACCTCCAAAACAAACCATTCCTCATGTTAACCACAATGAGAAATCATTGTCCGGCGAGGCGGGCCAGTCTTCTTGAGTAACCCTCAAGAAGAGAGACTGCCCTAGACCACTCCCCATGTTAACCATAATGAGAAGTCGCTGTCTATGATATATCAACAATCAGGCTATTTCCCCTGTTAACCACAATGGGAAGTCACTGTCTGTTAGAAATCTCAATCCACTTTTCGAATAAGAAAGCATTTGTCCAAGATGGACTATTTTTCAATGAATGTCTTCAATAATATTTTCAGTCCTCCCTCCCAACCTGGGAGTCATTTCTTCATTTTTCAATAAGGAAGTTGTTTCCACGAGCTCCAGCTTGAGTACACAAACTCTTTCATCTTGGATAGAAGTTTTACCAAAATGTCTACTTATCTGCTCATCTGTGGAGTTGTGTATTGGAGAACCATTTTCTCCTTTCTGGACTTCATCATGGATAATGTAATGCTTGATTTCAAATGTACTTAGTCTGGAACACTGTGAAGGCTTCATGTAGATATGAACAATAGAGTATATCATTGTTGGAAAACTAGAACATATCCATGTGGTACTTCTTCTGTCATCATGAGATCTGATCTATTGAGTAATCATCTTGATGTTTTAGGGAATCTTCACCACGCTTATGTTGTGCACTGGAGGTTCTTTCACTAAGTTATCTTCTTCTATCTGCATACAAGGGTCTCTTTCTGGTATGCCTCAAAGTCTTGAGATTGCTCTTCATACGCTCTTTATTCAATTTCTTTGGAGAACATTCTTTGTATTCATCTGATGTAGAACTCCAACTCATGGATG
>SNQJ01S0284370.1:0-11046 GCA_010110895.2 Picea sitchensis | reverse complement strand
ATTTGTGGTGTACCTTGTCCTCATCCATGTTCACCTTGTTGTAAGTTGTTATTTTAGTTCATTGTAATACTGGACGTTTATATATATATATATATCATATTCCCCTGTATTTGTGCCCTATTTACTAGATGTCTCACATGTATAACATATACCTAAGGATCCTAAAATATTTATTTTACCATAACATGAATTTCTTATATTGAATACTTCATAAAAATTTCCAAATCTCTCATCACTATCGATTGTCCACCAAATATCATATATACATGTCTAGCCTAACTGGTTATTCATTTGCTAAGGTTCCACTGTCCACCAAATATCATATATACATGTCTAGCCTAACTGGTTATTCATTTGCTAAGGTTCCACTCCTATAGGTTCAGATTCTAGAATGTAGAATTCTGGACAACTCTAGTACATTAAATAAATTATGGAAAAAAATGATTTAGAATTCTGAAATTAATGACTTATATATCGATATGATTATGTATCCAAACCAAAAATATATCTTGACATAACATATATATCTATGATGATAAAATAGGAACAAATAGAAGGGCATATAGCCAAGTGAAAAAGGTTATCTTGTTCTTGTGGAATTTCTGTAGCTTAATACCAGGAAAGGAAATTATATACAATTTAAGTCATGATTGTATTTTTCCATAGTTTTACAAGAATTTTCCCATGTTCTACTTTAGATACTCATTTTTACTCAACATAACTAAGTTTATGGCTTTCTATAGGACTAAAAGTATACTCATTTCCTCTTTTAATCCATAAATTTCTAGATATTCCATGGATGTAAGGTATTTAGAGAATATACTATAGTTGCACAAAAATTTCGAGAGTCTAAATTTCATGGATTTATATAGAGTGTATTCAAATTCCCTCTCTCATGATTTGTAAATGAAATGCATAATTTTGTATTTATGATATTCATGAATAACAAAAATAACTATTTTAGCTTTTGTAGTATACATGCATTTATATAAATCTAATTATGTAGCTAACAAACAATTCAATCGTCCAACATGAGTAAGAGCCAGTTAAATAAAATACATATACGTAACAGTCAAGATGGAAAAAAATGGAACAACCATGTTCCCATAACCGTAGATGAAAAACAACCAAGATTACTTCTCTTGATCACCCTAGATTGACCATGACTCCATGGGGGAAAACTAAGCTCCACTCCTTAGCCATAGAACCTTTGTATAGTTCAAAAAACTATCATTTGCCTAACACATAAGTGCTCACACAAAATATCTCTCCACAATATACTAAGCAACGTTATGCACTCCACATATGTTGTATATATTCTAGTTCTCTTTTCCTAGGACTTTTTTCCATCCATTTCCCTCCCTTGGAAATTAGCATCTTTTTAAAAATCCATGAGTTTTGAAGGGGCTCCGGTGGCTTGTAAATCCACTTAGACACTTGTAAAGAATTATCTCACATTTAACTTAGAAAACATCTTCCTCACTCATGGAGTCTAGTCAACTACTTTTAACGTGGTTGTTCCACTTGTTTCCAACATTTAATTTATCAAAACTATTTTCTCATACATTTGTCCATCAAAGAGGAAAGTTGGAAAATCAAACTCTTGCTCAACAATCACAAATATAGTAATTAAATAATGTAGTAAGTAGCAATACAAATTTCATAAATGGAAATTTATTTTTCAAGGAAATAAAATAAAAAAGTTTTAATTCTTGAGGATGTCACATAGATCTTGATCTACGAACAAATCATCCATCTCAAGCTTCCACAACTCCATTTGTACCATTGAACTTCTCCATTTTAATCCAAATATGCTCATCATTTCTCTACAACAAGGTTTCCTTCTCCACAAGTTCGTAGTCAAACCAAGATAGATCACAATATTTTCTCCTCAACACCTTCGATTTGCGGCGATTAGACTCTAATACTAAATTGAATGAAACAATGTTGAGAAATTTTCTTTCTACACTAATCAATGAGAACAAATATATATAAATTAAATAAAAAAAAGTTCTTGATGACAAGAAGCAACATATAAACATACAACCACTAAACAATGGTTTCTTGAGGAAAACCCTTTCAAGTGAAAACACTCAAACTTCAAAGAAAGCTAAACGTCTTATTCAACAACTAAAAAATTGCTACCATAGTGTATCTAATAGAGTGGGAGTTACAACAGAAATTTTAGCACCATAACAATAAGTCTAAAAACTCTCTCTATACCTCCAATCCAAGCAAAATCATAAACTATTTATTGTTTTCCAATTCTACATGCTAGAAACCACAAGTGATTGATTGACCAATTGCTATTGTTTAACATTCATACCATGCTATTGTTCAACATTCATGGAGATAACTTCTCTTTCACAAAACTACAAGTCATAAGGTGTATGAAATGCATGTCCCAATATATGTGTGTGTGTGTGTGTCACATGTGCACTTAGAGTGGTGTTCTCAAGTGATGTAGATTTTACTACCACTTGAATTCATGGGTCCAAACCCTATTCAAACCTCTTGATTTAT
Organism: Picea sitchensis; assembly: GCA_010110895.2. Lineage (NCBI taxonomy): Eukaryota > Viridiplantae > Streptophyta > Pinopsida > Pinales > Pinaceae > Picea > Picea sitchensis. Next base: position 8,523 of record SNQJ01S0284370.1, on the reverse strand, counting down.
TCATATCTTTCTAAAATTTATTATTAATACCTACTAAACTACTAAATACTACATCACTTTCTTCCTTGAACTTTGTGTTGAATTTATTTCAACATCCCCTATATTGGAGAAACATTATTGGATTGAGAGAAACAATTTGCATTTTACAATTTTCTTAAAATATATTCTACAATTTATATAGTATTGAAAAGATTATAAAATCAATCCAATGTAATTGCAACCCATTTTTTCGTCCCAATATATATATATATATATGGCCATTAACAGTGAAAAATCACTTAAAATTTAAAACATTTTTTTAATATATATATGAACAGTACGCACATATAAGCAAAAACCACTTTAATGTAAATCCATCTTAATGTTAATTTTAAGATGGAAAATAACAGCAAATTATTCGTTATTTTCTTGCAGAAATATAGACAAGTTATCATGTAAAGTTAATAATATTCCTCATCTAATGCTAAGCTAATAATATTCCTCGTTTAATGCTATCTTCGGAGCTATTCCATGTTCTCTCATATCAACTAATCTGGCCTGACCAATGAAAATTCCGTGAGAACTCGGTCACTTTAGAAGGCCATGGATATACTTCCCTTGGCCAATAGAATGACTAATGGGACAAGACAAGAGAGTTCACGGGGCAAGCTTGTCTTTGATATTGTAACTGTTAGGCGTGCCTTTTTGTACCGTATATCCACCATTCAATAGGAAACTGAAAGTGAGAAACAACCGACCTGTAGCTGTAGAATACGACCTTTGCTTTTTTTTCAAAGGCATTTGAGCAAGTGGGCTAACGTGACTGTTTGAGTCTGTTGAACTACTGGTTTCCTAATTCAATTTTGAACTGGTTGTTTTTATTGCGCACCTCGACTGAATATCTCTCGATGTCCCCAAACAGTAAAGAAGTATTTCAAAATTTTCCCAAAAAACGATGTCCCTTGATGTCCCTATTAAATTGCACTGTCAAGAAGTATTTCAAAATTTCAATCAAAAAATGCATTCATTCCATCGGCTGACTGATCCATTGAAATCGACCTGTACTGCAATATCTAGAAGCTATCGAAGAGATGGAATGTAACAACAATAATGCGACCTCTTCCGCTGTTGCGCAATTCATTTGGTTCATCACAGACTGGAGAATACTGTAATAGGGCTGACGTCATTACTTGCGTCATGTCGACAAGACGCTCAGGCTTTTCCCGCACTTGCACTTTTATGACAACCCTAAACAGAAACTGACGGTGGAGGAGCTGATGCGATGCATTTTGGCTTCTTATTGGTCATGGCATCGAGGCATGTGGGCCCTTTACGTGGTTATAAGAGGATAGGATTGTCATTTATTTTTATTGGTATGTTCCAACATTTTGTGTTCATGCGTGAAGTTTACATGTGGAAAAGTAATTCTTCGGCCTTTTCAATGGCCTTAAGGAAAAAAGACAACGTTTGTCCCCTTTAACACAAAAGATACCGAATGAACTTTTCTCGGAAAATGTCCACTTGTATTTTGTCTCACATTAACTTGTTATTGCAGCTTAGACATGCCTTATCCCTTTTAAGTTTGAAAGGGTCGAGTTCTAGAAGAGGAAGGAACATAGAGATTTTAGATAGATATTCGTAAAGTAATTATAGGTTCAAGTAGTAATGAATAAATAATGTTATTCATTTAATAAATAAAAATATTGTATGATTTTTGATATTTTCTAGTTTCTCATTATTGGAAATTTGATCAAATATTTTCTTTTAAAATTACAATAATTAGATTTTAGAATGTTAACCTTTGAAATTTATAATTTTTATGAATCAAAATTATTTTTTAATGTTCTTTCTCTTCACATTATAGTAAAAAAAAACAATTCATAAAATATTTCGAATACTAAATCTTTCCTTACATAGAAATATAATAAATAAATAAAAAAATATAGTGAAAATATTTTCATAGTATAAAATGCAAAAGTTTTCTTTTATAAAAATAAATCATTAATAAAATAAGTAGGCAAACCTCAATCACCTTAATGGAGCATGATGGTTAGTTATTTGAATCTTGAACCATAAACCATAATGATGGTTTGTTAAGTCATGTGGATCCAAATAAAAAAATTTCATTTATGTCCAAAAGATTGATAGGCAGAAATATTGTCGTTTTAATTCCGTTGTAGTAATTGCTCAACCATTTAATTTGTCAATCCAAAGTTCGTAGGCTTACAGAGAAACACACACTATATATGAAGGACTAAAGGTAGAAGTAGTCTAATCTAAATTGCTAAAATAAGATTAATCTAGGAAAGGAAACATTAATCTAAGGGAAGCAAGAAAGTGCATAAAGGAAAAGCAATACAACATGTGAGAGAGTTAACGACAAATAATATATGTGAAGATCTCACACAATAAAGTTATCTTGAATTACATAATAGTAATCAAATGACAATCATGAAGCATAACAATGAAAGAATATGAATCAAGCTAAGAATCCCTTTCTCTTTTGAATCCTAATGACTGATCTAATTCTAATTACATCCTAATTGAATTCTATAATTCCCATCATTTCCCTCTCATAAGAGAGCATACTCTTTACATGAGAGCCTTGAGAGATAAGATAACCATCTCATTATTACAGATCCACTATTCTCTCCAGCCTATTTTTCCATTATTACCAAAATATAATCCCTTTAAATCTCACACATATCTCTCATATATCTTAAGATGAATGTTCAACCAAATCTCCATGATCTTCTCCTTTGGAATAGTCTTGAATTATTTTCTCAGAGAAATTTTGAAATGGTGGAGGAAGTATTGAGAATTCCTTTGAATTAATCCTTCACATATTCCTACACATTACAAAGCTCACACATATTTGAGATATATATGAAAACATGTTGATTTTCTAACATTTTAATCACAATTTCCTTTTAAATACTAAAATGAATAAAGTGGATAACAATAAAGGTGAAACCAAGGTATATTTATGGAAATGATATCTTGAAAGGTTAATGGGGTGATGAAATGTGTGAAGAGGATGATGGGAAAGGTGGATGAGAATGGGACATTTCTGAGCCCCAATATACCCCAACAACTTGTTGCATGTCCTCCATGCCACAACCAATACATCAGATCTTCTCACAAAATTTTGGCATCTGAATGTTGGCTTTGAGTGATGATAATAAATGTTTTCGGGATGGGATTTACATGAGTAACAACTGACATTTTTCTTATGGTCCTTGTGTGACAACCATGAATATGAATGTTGGTTCTTGTGTTAACAGCATTCATTTCGTTATTTGTTCTCTTGTTGTTATGATAATAATTTGTCCATATTTTTACTAGAAAATGTATACTATCAATGTGCATAAGGAAAACATCACTAGTATAAGAAATCCCTTTTGTTTCATTGTATATGTATTGAATCATGCCAATATGTATATCGGTGCTTATGAAGTAAAGTGCAACAAAGTATCGTTGGAAAAGAAATGTTCATAACTGTTAAATGAGACGAAAAAATGGAATGATGGTCATGTGGAAAAATATAGATTGATGATAGTGAATAAGGTCTCCTACCCTCCAACTTAACTTGTTGCATGTCGTCATTACAATGTGGCATAGAATCGTAAAAGTGAAGAGGAACTAAATGAGAGAGTTTTTCCAAATTATTCATTACTAACGGTTTGAGGAATTACATGATTAAAGTGTGGAAATAACATACACCTCCACTTACCCAAAATGTTGATGAACTATGTAATAGGAATATGGCTGATGCTGCTGCTAGATCATGGAAGATGTCACTGTTGTAAGATCATATGGAAAGTGATTGTTGTCGTAGTTGTGACTGCGGTCTGCTGGATCATAGAATGTGAAGTGGAGGAATCTGAACTGTTGTTGATGAATAATGGAAAAGAGGAAGTAGGAAAGTGGAACTGTAATACTCTCAGAGAGCGGTAGTCATCTTTGCTTGCTTCTTGATAGAGTCATGAAAAGTGTATAGTCTTAACCCACTGCTATGGGAAACCACAGTGGTACGATTCTAATCATGTGAATGAATGTGTCGATGTAATCTGAGAGCATGAAGAAGTCATAGGATTATCGACCAATGATGAATGTCGTTGATTGTATAATGCGGTGCTCGTCATTGATCAATGAGTGCCAAGGTACCCAAATACATATTGCGAAGTGCGAATAAATGAGCTGATGTCGAGAACCACTTACAAGATCTACAACTGATCAGGGACATTGATGTATTCCAGTGATTGTCATGATAGCTTTCCATTAAGGCATGCAAACCTCAAGGTACTCAAAACTGGACTCTAGTCTATATCCCGGATGAGGTGTTGAGGTCCAATGGGAGCAGGGAGACTTGTTGAAAGGTGAGCCTTAGGGAATCCCACATCAGTCAACGCGAGTTTGTACAAAAAATATTTGGTAGGACTATAAATGGAAAGAACTCAGGGTCAAACAATGTGGATCAGCGGGACAAGGAAAACAAGACAATGTAATCATGGAAAGGGAAATAGTTTTATTGACAAGGAAAACTGAGCTGAAAAAGCTAAAGAGATGTGTATGCAACTCAGAAGATAGGCGTGTTCGAATTCGTGAAGGATAAGGAAATGAAAGATGGATTCAACACATGATGACTAATCATCTTTGAAGGAGAAATGTGATAGTGTCACAACATGAAATTTGACAAAATGCGGAAGTAATAGTGTATGAGCATGGTTGTTGTGACCAACAACAAAAATATTTATGTAACAACAAGCTGTTTCTATTATATTAACTCCCCTTTAAGATGTCTATCACATGTTTTCTTTGAAGAATTTTGTGATTCTTGAAAATCACTTCCGCATGAATTACGAGCGTATTGTTCCTACAATCAATCTAAATACTAATCCTACAATCAAACTTTTGAGAGCAATGTAAGATGTGAAATGCAAGATTTAGTACAAATGTGAACAAATTCAAAGTAGAAAATAAATGCAGTTATACCTGTTGTCCGTACTTGTTAGTTCCGTCATTGCTTCCGCCAAAGTGATTTAAGAAAAACAAAGAAGCGTTAGCGGTAAACATGTATTTATTATTGTTTTTGAGAATGTTTTAAAGTGTCCATTTTCAATTTTGTTTGTTTTGTTTTTTTGTTTATATATATATATATATATATATATATATATATATATATATATATATTTAGTGTTTTCAATTTTAAATTTGTTTGTTGTTTTATAATTAAAATGAAACAAAAACAATTATTATTTTTCTTCGTTTGTTTTATTGTTTTTTGTTTTATAATAAAACAAAACAAAGAAACATATATAAACCAAAATAGTTTGTGTTATAAAACAGGCAATGACATTGGACGCTGCCATAATTTGGAGTATAACTAAAGATCTAAAATAGATTGAAATATTGAATGATGATTAATAAATCAAATTGGACTCTTAGATCACATGCCATGTGGAGCAAAGTTTGTTATTAACTTGAGTTCTTCTTCTTGGAGGGTGCTGTATTCAAAACAAATCGTTTTGTTCCTTACGTAGTCTGTAAAACAGAGCTTCGAAGAACCCTGGTTTTCTCCCAAATAGTTGTGAAACAAGAAAATGCCTTCGCTTGTTGTTACCTAACTGCTGCCTATTTCGAGAGAAAACCCATGTTTTATTTTTTCTAATTTTCCTCATATTGCTCAAAAAATTCGTTTTAAAATCATGTGTTTTAACAGTTACGCATTTCTAGCAATTATGTTTTTTTGGCAATTACCTCTGAAGAAATTGAAAACTAGATGATATGCTTTGTGGTAAAATTTTCAGAGCTTGTCTCTCATAGAGAATTTCAGATCGATGGTCATCAAGATTCACAGTATTGCTGTGATTCAAGCCAAGGAATGAGATAGAAGATTATTGTCGTCATAGTTGGATTGTGAAAAAAACAAAGGGTTTGTTATCAGAGTTTGAGTTCTTTTTTTTTTTTTTTCCTAATGCCATTATTGTTTTTTTATTGTTTGCAAGATCTACAAATTTATTCAAACACTGTTATAGCAAAAACGACACTGTTACAACAAGTAAAAGCATGACAAATTTCTCTATATCATCATGTTGTAACAACATGTAAAAAATTTCACTATTTCAACATACAAAATTTCACTGTTCAGCATGTAAAAATTTCACTATTTCAACATGTTGTAACAGCATGTCAAAATTTCCTTGTTTCAACATTTAGAAAAAATTTCACTGTTTTAATGCTGTAACAACATGTCAAAATTTCCTGTTTCATCATATAAAATTTTGCTGTAACAACGACTGTCTCAGCATTTAAAAAAAATTCACTGTTTCAGCATGTTGTAACATCATGTCAAAATTTCACTATTTCAGCATCTTTGTAACAACATGTAAAAATTTCATTTTTTTTTTTTTTTTTTTTTTTTTTTTTTTTTTTTTTTTTTTTTTTTTTTTTTTTTTTTTTTAATTTTGTTTTAATGTGTTTATTTGCATGTCAAAGGATGGAAGAAAAACAATTCATTCTTGAAATCAATTAGGCATACTATTTTCTGATCCTCGAGATCGCACAAAGTGTTGAGGAGGAGAGCATTAAAAAAATTAGAGCAAAAACATTTTTTTTTTCATTGGCCTACTCTATGCTAATTAGAATTAAAGATTGGTTACGTGTAGGCAAATTTCCAGTGGAGCCAAGAATGCAACAGTAACAACAATATGTTGAATGGCAATTTTTCAAATGAAGATAGAAATTTACATGAATAAATGAATTTTTGTTGTTGTAACGGAAAACTAACTAAATAAAATGATTTTTTTTTCTAAACGAGTACTTTCACCTGGAACCATTGTTCGATAATGCTTTCATAGGCACGTTTTTCCTCACTCAAATCTTGCTGTAACTCCTCTTCATCTTCCACTCCAATCTCACCTTTCCGAGTGATTGTTAGGTCATCAAAAGCATAGGAGTCTTCGGATGTTAAATCTTCATTTGTTCCTGTAGGAGTAATTGAATCTTTAATTCATGTCAAGATCTCCTCTTCCAAGGAAGGGGAGATCTCAACATATGCTAGGATCTGAGTGAGTAGTTCCAAGCTGACATTCATTGTTAAATCATGTTAAAAAGGAGGATTCTTATAGCACCCAAATCAAAATAAAGAAAAAACTACCAAGAAATCACACTTGCTTTTAGAAACACATGAAAGTCTCTTCACAGTTGCAGAAATTAAAACATTCCTGATACTTGGTCAGGGAGAACATGAGAAATATCCATTCAAGTGGCACAATTTAAGACCCCTAGAACCAACTTTTATGCTTAGATCCACTTGCAAGAATATTTAAACTAATCTTGTGGAAATTTAAATTTACACCCTAATTATGCTTGCAGGAATTGAAATTCACACGCTAGAGATAGCAGGAAGAACACACGAGGAGTCTCCCACTCCAGAGTAGTTGCTATGACCCACTTTACCAACACATGCAAACCTTACTTGCAGGAATTGAATTTTCACTCTAGAGGTGGTAGGGAGAACATGAAGTCTCCCACTTAAGAAATTGTACTATGACCCTTACCAACACATCCAGGACACCTTGCAGGAGTGAAATTCACCTCCTAAGAGCTAGCAGGAGAACATGAGGAGTCTCTCACTCAAGTAGCACATGACCCCACCCACCAACACAGCTACAGACACACTTACTTGAGGTGAAATTTACACTACCCTAGATGTTCTTACCCGTATGTTACCTCGGGGTTAGGATCATAATCGCAGGGAGAACATGAGGAGTCTCCACTCAAGTAGCTTTTATGACCCCTTACCAACACATGCAGACACACTTGCAGGAATTGAAATTTACACTACCCTAGATGTTCTTACCCGTATGTTACCTCGGGGTTAGGATCATGTCTAATCACACTTGAATAAATTGGAATGAAAAAGAAACTAATACCTCAATCCATCGTGCTTCCCCGGCAACGGCGCCAAAATGTTAGGCAGAAACATTGTCGTTTAATTTCGTTGTAGTAATTTCCCAACCATTTAATTTGTCAATCCGAGGTTCGTAGGCTTACGAAGCACACACACTATATATGCAGGACTGAAGTAGAAGTAGTCTAATCTAAATTGCTGAAATGAAACTAATCTAGGAAAGCAGGAAACATTAATCTAGAAAAGCAAGAAATTGCATAAAAGAAAAGCGATACAACATGTGAAAAGTTAACAACAAATAACATATGTGAGCTCACAGAATAAAGCTATCTTGAATTACATAACAGTAATCAAATGACAATTATGAAAGCATAACAATGAAAGAATATGAATCAAAGCTAATAATCCATTTCTCTTTTGAATCCTAATGACTACTCTAATTCTAATTACATCCTAATTGAATTCTCTAATTCCCATCATTTCCCTCTCATGAAGAGAGAGCACTCTCTTTTATACATGAGAGCCTTGAATATAAGATAACCATCTCATTATTACAGATCCACTATTCTCTCAACCTATTTTCCATTATTACAAAATATAATCCCTTTAAATCCTCACACATATCTCTC
>SNQJ01S0284367.1:0-11046 GCA_010110895.2 Picea sitchensis | reverse complement strand
TCTTCCTTCTTCACTTACACATTCTAAGGTTTTATGGTAACAGTCCAGTCTGGCTTTATATGTGGCTAGCCAGTCCATACCAATCAACAGGTCATACGATCCTAGGGGTAATATGTTAAGGGTTTCTTGGGTGGAGAATTCACCCATAGTGAATTGGCAAGATGGTATAACCTCCATTACTTTTCTTTTGGTGTCGGTGGCTAACTGTACCAACCATTGCTTTGCGTGTTTATGTGGCTGTAATTTACACTTATCAACAACCTTAGGGGCTATATAACTCAAATTTGAATCAGGGTCAATTAGAATAGACACTAGATGGTTGGTGATCATACCTTCCATCTCCACCATTGAAACTTGGTGGTCATCTTATTTATTATCCAAAGCTGCATAAATTTGTGGCACACTCTTGGCCACGTCATTGACAGTGGTAGCTTCTTGAATGTTGTAAATTCTCCGACTGTTCTGTTGTCGGTGCGGGCAGTCCCTCGGTAGATGTTCTTCTCCACAATCCCAACATTTCAAGGGTTCTTTCTTCGGGTTATCAATATTTCCTGGGGTAGATCCAAAAGGTTTATTTCCACTCTGGGAGGGGAAATTCTGTTGGTGTACGCTTCGAGTTGGGAAGCTCATCCTTGAGTCCTTTTTATAGTTTTAAAATCTTGGGGATTTAAACCCCTTTTTCTGGAATCCCGAACTATTCTTCTGCTTCCAGCCTTCACGAGGTTATGTCTGATGCCCAAGTTGTTCATAACAATATCTTGCCTTTTGGATAGTATCTTCTAGGGTCTTTGGCTCGTCGAACTCAATCATGTTCTGATAGTCCTTAGGTAGTCCACTGATGAATCGTTGCACCTTTGCCTTTTCTACTTTTTTATAGGGTACGTTCCTCAGCAACTCGAGGAATCTGCTAACATATTCCTCTATGGTGCGTTGTCCCAGCTTGAGTTCATAGAATTCTTTAGTCTTTTCGTCAAAATACTTTTCCTACAGATACTTCTTCCTGAAGTATTTCTCAGACCGTTCCCAAGATAGGTCCTCTTCGTGAATCCCTTTTACGTTCTTAAGGTCTTCCCACCAAATGGAAGCCTTCCCATTCAGGTTGAAAGCAGCTACTCGGGCCTTCAAGTTTTCCGAGAAGTCATGGACTCTGAAATACTTCTTTAGTCCAAGCAGTCAGGCCTCCACTTCCTCTCCCTTCTTTATTTCACCATCGAAAGAGGGTGGTTTGGCCTTCTTGAATTCTTAGAGATTATGATTTTTAGAATGATTTTGCTTATTCCGTTTGCTTCGAGAATAAGAACGAGTTTTTCTACTAGAAGATCCCTTCGAGTCGCCAGTTTCCTTTCCAGAGGAATCATCCGACGCTAGTCCCTTATCTCTGGGGTGGACCTTTCTCGAGGTGCTCCTCCCAGTGTGGTCACTTAAAGGAACACGTTTTCGTATCCCAGGTAGGCTTCGACTTCTCTCCATCTGTCGTTGGTCCACGTGACTGGTGTCAGGTCCATGCTACAATTGTCTTTGTATGTCGGATAAGCTCTGCAGCAAGACTGCATTAATCTTCGTTTGCTTCTCTTTCTCTTTTATCAACCTCTCGTTGTCAGCCTTGCATCTCTGTAGTTCGACCATGAGGCTCCTCACAGTCTCAGCTAGATCTGGAGGGGTCTCCACGACTCTCCTTTCGTCAGACTCTTCGTCTCTATTGTGGGAGCCATCCCCCACTTCGTGGTGCATCACCATTCTATGCGTCTGCAGTTTCCCACGGTTGATCGTCCACTTGTTGTGCAAGAAAAACACTTGTTGTTAGTCAACATCATATTCATTCACAATCAGTGCATAATTCATATTTTTCAAATGCATACACACAGTAGGAATTTTCATTCTTAACATCGGCTTTTGATAAAGGGGGTTAGGATAAAGAGTTACTCCTTTTAAGAGTACTTTAAATGGAGTTTCTGCGCAACTCATCCATGAGCCCAAGCAGGCCAAGTGTTGTAACCATGCTCTGATACCAATTTGTCACACACCCACTACGACAACTAAGATTTTCTTTTTCTTTTTGTCTTTTCTCCGAGGAACAGAATCTCTGAATTTCTATGGGCCTAGCGCAGACCCTCCCTTCCCTTACCCTCCCCCATGTGATTGTTGGCTATGACCACAGGCTTTACCAAAAAGGCGCTTCCGGCTTTCGCGATTCGGGGAATCGCGATGCAAGCGTTCCCATGTTCTCTGTATTTTCAAATGCTGAAACCTGAAAGGGTCTAACAGATCCTTAGCTCCTCCCTTGGATCGCTTGTCATATGACCGATCCTATGACCTGATGCTAATCCTCTAAATGCTTTCGGGGTTTCATGATTCGGGGAATCGCGATGCAAGCGTTCCTCCTTTCCCTTTCGAATCCCCGAAACTCGAAAGCCTGGTATCATCTAGATCTATGGTCCAGATCATCGACTTGATCAACGGCCTGGATTAAATTCCGACATTCTACCTTTCGGGATTTTGGCGGGGTCTTCATTCCTATTTCTCTGATGTCCAGAACCTTGGTGGCTTTAGATCTTCTCCACCCGTCCCTACAAATGGGCAGTCCAGATTCTTTTGGGACTCCTCCTTCCTACCACAAGACCCTGTCTGGTGACCTAGGGCTCATTCACAAAGCGCATCGGGGTTTCGCGTACCAGGATTTCGCGACTAGAGAAGATGAGGGGTCTTGCCCTTTGGTTTCTCATGTGCCGAAACGCCGAAACCTATTCACACTAAACCGGTTCATCCATAGAGCACGTCGGAGTTTCGGGTACCGGGATTTTGCGACTTGCGAAGACAAGGAGTCTTACCCTTGGGTTTCTCGGGTGCTGAAACACCGAAACCTATTCTTGCTAAACTGGATCATCCACAGAGCGCGTTGGGGTTTTGGGTACGGGGATTTTGTGACTTGTGAAGACAAGGGGTATTACCCTTGGGTTTCCCAGGTGCCGAAACGTCGAAACCTATTCACGCTAAACCAGCTCATCCACCGAGCACGTCGGGGTTTCGGGTACCGGGATTTTGCAACTTGCGAAGACGAGGGGTCTTACCCTTTGGTTTCCCGGGTGCCGACATGCCAAAACGCTGAAAACCTGAGAGAACTACTTTCTCTTGTACAAGGTTTCCACAGATCACATGATCCTTCAACGGGTTCTTGGGTAATCATCCCTAGGCTTGGTGACCTGACTGAAAAGCCTTTGTAATTCACCGAGCTATGAGCTCTGTGTCTGGGGTAAGTAAACTCGTGGGTTTACTAAAATGATAGTCTTTTCAAGGAACTCACTCCGGCTCTGGAATGCAAGGGAACTTCCCGGAAGGAGGTGCCTTCGGGAAATCAAACCAGGACATAACGCGAGTCAAGTAGGTGGAACAAATCTCAAGGGAACATACTCGTATTCTAAACTTATTCATTCTATACATAAACCGATTATGGTCATATGAGTATAAGCATGCATCCATTATTTCCGATCAAAACAAAAGGCAAACACTTCAATACAGAAACCATTTATGAGCGTATAAACATGAGCATGCGTCCAGGATATTCAATTCAAGATATAAGATATAAACACTTATCAGAAACACCAGGTGTGACATGACTGCTGAGAGGGGTGCTCGTTTCCACCCAACCGTAGGCTCAGTGACTCCAAACGGATTTACCGCTAGCCACCCCCGAGCTAGACCACAATGCTTAAGATTCAGTCTCTTACTCCCAGCTCAACGGAAGTCAAGGACGAAGGTTACTCTCCTTCTTCTATGTTCAGAACTCTGTGTGTTTCCAGTGTTTTCTCCAGTTCTCTTCCGCGATCTTTATCGTGTGTGTTCTTCTCTCTCCCTCACCACACTCCCTCTCTTTCCTTTTCTGTGCAAGATTGCATGTGGCACGAATTTCCCCATCTATGTTCAGGTCTAGGAGTTATTACGGATGGGAAGTTCACCCCCATCCCCTCATTAACTCTTGAGGAGCCTCCCCACCTACCAATCTGACAGGAAATCCATTCCAGGGTCAGAGAGTTGCTTTGGGCTTTGAGCAAGTAAAAACCAGTACGGTATTGGCTCGGTGGAAGTTAACGCAACCATTCTAGGTCCCTTCCACCACCTCTCATTAGCCATCATGGTCTCTTTTAGCACATCCCCCTCCCAGCAATCATGCAACACATAATCATAACATGCATTACAATCATCAACATTTTTATACAAAGGTCTGTCAAATCAAACATTCACATCTTTGAGTTTGCCATAGTTCTTGGCCAATATAGTTATTTTTATAGACTGGGGGAAACAGGGTGTTACAGGGAGGAAAGGAGAACCCTCACGACTGTCAGATCTGGAGAATGTGCACAAGGCTTAAAACCCTTTGGAATTGCACAGGAGTGTGGAAATCGCGATACATGAAATCCCAAATTCGTCAGGACCGTCCATTGGAAAGGACGCGTGGAGAGCAATCAGCCTTTCGCTGAATCGTAACTTGAAATGGTCAAAGGGTGAGTTCGTGAGAATTCACGATTGGATCACAATCATCGATTTAAGAGAGATCTGGACCATTAATTGTCCAGGAAGAAATCGACATTTCGGGAATAGGGAGGATGAAGGTGGAAAATCTTTCAACCTCTTGACACACAAAATCCTAATACATGAAATGCCGACGAGATATGAGTTGTCAGATCGTGGGGAATTAGGACTGTTGGATCAAGTAGATGAATAGACCGTAATTTCGGAATTTCGGAATGTGTGGAGGCACGAACTCCCGATGCCCGAAACTCCGAAATGAAAAGTGAAAGTGGTGGGACCCTATGACGTCGTCGGAAGTGATGTGGACCTTCTTAAGGACACCATCTGTCACTACCTTGGTTGGCGACAGTTGTGTTGTGGGCCCATGGGTACAGAGGTCAAATTTTCAGAAGTCGGGAGTTGGAGAGGAAAGCGAGTGAGAGAAACCCCGAAACTCGAAACCTCGAAGCCCCGAAATCCCGAAACTCGAAGTTTCATTTGGAGAGCCTTGTAGCACCTAGCAGTTTAGCATTTGATCACGGCCCATGGACGCATGGGTTGGGGACTAAGAAAATGGGGGCTATCGTCGGAAATTGCAAAGCCAAACAGAGCTTAGAAAATTTATGGAATCGAAACGTTTTCTTATTCGCGTTGGTTTATGAATGTTGTAGTATTATTAAGGGTTTAAAGGCCTGACAAACTTCGGTTGACTGCACGTTGTGTGTGCAGAGTTCAACGAGTGTTAGGACAGTCGCGAATCAACGACGAGTATAGAAATGGAAGAGGTGCAGATTGCCTCCAATTTAGAGAACGAAAGAGAAGGAAGGGATGTCAACTTGGGAGTCGAAGGATCGAACTCCTATGGGCATGTGATGAAAATCATTGAAAGATTACAGAAAGATGCCCAGGCTCGCCGAGCTAATAGCCGAAAGCTCATGAGGGTCAGGGATCGACAGGGTGAATTCAACTTAAATATGTTGAAGAGCCTGGAAAGAATAGAAAGGAAATTGGAAAAGGAGAGTGACACAACCAAAACAGGGAGTCGCAGGACCCCTGAGAGAAAAAGAAGATCGAGGAGTGGTAGCAGACATCGTAGTCACTCCCCAAAGCATTCTGATAAGGAAGCACACAGTAGTTCAAGCCCATCTCCTACCAGAAAGCATAGGAGATCTGGGATGGATGAATTGAAAGGGGAAATGAACAAGATCAAGCCTCCAACGTTCGATGGAGAACATAAGAAGGAGGAAGATGCTGAAACATGGTTGCTTGGAATGAGGAAATACTTTCAACTACAGAATTATTCCTCTCACGCAGAGGGCAGGATTTCCATGTATCAACTGAAGGGAAAGGCATCCATGTGGTGGGATCAACTTGTGCAGGTGCAGCACATCAGGGAAAGGGACATAACATGGAAAAAATTCAAGAGGTATTTCGAGAGGAAATACTTAACTAAAAGATATTATGACAGAAAGATGAAAGAGTTCTTTGAACTCAAGATGGACAACAAGACCATTGATGAGTATGAACGAAAGTTTTTGGAATTACTAAAGTATGTTTCGTTCATCAAAGATGAGTCTGTCAAGATTCAGAGTTACCTGAGTGGATTACCTTCTCCTATTGGGGATAAGATTCAGTATGATGACCCAAAGACTATGGAAGAAATTATAGGAAGAGCGAAGTGCTTATTTGAACAACAAAGAGAAAATCCTACCTTTCGGAAGGCTTGGGATGACCAGAAAAAGTTCAAGAAAGAACATAGGCAGAAGGGAAATAAACCACCCTTTTTCAGAAATAGTCCTCAAGGACAGTCGTCTCTTAGAGAGACCAGGAAGTTTGAAGTGAGTGGGCAAATGTCAAGGCCGCCACCTATGGAATGTTGGGGTTGTAAAGAAAACCATAGGTACAGAGATTGCCCCCACAGATATGATAAAGTAAGATTTCTCCACAATGTTCAGCAAGATGAAACAGTGGAGGACATGGGCAGTAGAATTCCAAGGATCTATGTAGCCCTGGACAACAAGGAAGTTGAGTATCAGTCGCACATGATTGAAGTAGAAGGTATGATAAAAAACCAACCATTTACTATTTTTATTGATTCAGGGGCTAGCCATAGTTATATAGACCCTAGAGTGGTAGAAAGTTTGCATTTGATAAAGAGAAAACATGAAAAGTCTTGGTTAGTGCAGCCAGCTACAGGAACCAAGAGGAAAGTCACGGAGTTAGTCAAGTCGTGTCCTGTAGACATGAATGGACTGAGCACGAAGGTCGATTTGAACATTCTGCCATTAAGCTCTTATGACTGTCTAATTGGGATGGACTGGTTGGACCAACACCATGCCATCTTGGATTGTCAGAACAAGGCCTTCACTTGCTTAGATGAAGAAGGGAATCAGAGAGTTGTCCAAGGAATTCCTAGAGTTGTTACTGTTAGAGAAATCTCAGCAATGCAGCTAAAGAAGTGCTACAGAAAAGGCTATCAATTATTTGCAGCCCAAGTGGGGGAAACACCTAAGGATAAGGTGTCAAGTATTGAGGATCATGAGGTACTTAAAGAGTTTGAAGACGTATTTCAGAAGATACCCAGACTACCTCCGAAGCAAGATATCAATTTCTCTATAAATTTGATGCCTGGAGCAACTCCAGTGTCGAAAGCTCCTTATAGAATGAGTATGCCAAAGTTGAAAGAGTTGCAATTGCAGCTTGAAGAGCTTCTAAAGAACTAAAGAAGGGGTACATTCACCTAAGCATGTCACCTTGGGGTGCCCTAGTCCTGTTCGTGAAGAAGAAGGACGAGACGTTGAGGTTATGCATTGATTTTAGACAGTTGAACAAAGTAACTGTCAAGAACAAATATCCTCTGTCGAGGATAGACGATCTTTTCGATCAGTTGAAAGGTGCAAAAATATTTTCGAAGATAGATCTAAGATCGGGATATCACCAGGTAAGAATAAAGGATGAAGACATCAGCAAGACCGCCTTTAAAACAAGGTATGGTCATTACGAGTTCACAATGGTACCGTTTGGGTTGTCGAACGCACTTGTTGTTTTTATGTGCTTGATGAATGGTGTATTCAGGGACTATCTATACAAGTTTGTCATAGTCTTCTTGGATGACATTTTGGTGTATTCCAAGTCAGAGAAAGAGCATGAACAACACCCGAGGATGGTGCTGCAAGTGTTGAGAGAACACCAGCTGTATGCCAAGTTGAGTAAATGCTCTTTTTATCAAAGACAGATCCATTACTTGGGACACATTATTTCAGATGAAGGGATCGTCATGGATCCTGAGAAGGTTGAGGCCATCAGAGAATGGTCAACACCAAGGAATGTGGCGGAAGTTAGATCCTTGATGGGTCTAGCGGGCTATTACAGAAGGTTTATCGCAAGGTTCTCAAAGATAGCTCACCCTATCACTTCCTTGCAAAGGAAGGAGAAAAAGTTTCAGTGGACTGAAGAGTGTGAGAAAAGTTTCCAACGATTGAAGCAGTTGTTAACCAGCACTCCAATCTTGAGGATTGCAGATCCAAATGTGGATTTCGTGGTGTGCACATATGCATGTAAAGAAGGGTTGGGAGGAGTTCTCAATCATAATGGATTTGTAATCTGTTATGAGTCCAGGAAGCTGAAAGAGAACGAAAAGAATTGTGCCACTCACGATTTGGAGTTGGAAGAAATCGTTCATGCTCTGAGGAAATGGAGGCATTACCTCATGGGAAGGAGGTTTGAACTCAGAATAGACCATAACAATCTGAAATATTTGTTTGATCAGCCAACCTTAAACGCTAGACAAAGTAGGTGGTTGGAATTTCTATGTGAGTACGACTTTGAGATCAAGCATATCAAAGGAAATGAGAATAAAGTGGTTGATGCACTCAGAAGGAGGGTGCATGAATTACATGCTACAACCATTAGCATGTATCAGAATGATATTAAAAGCAGAATTCTGGAGGTTGCAAATGTAGATCTGAAGTACAGAGAATTGGTAGCCAAGCTACAACAGGGTAAGATGCCACAGAAGATGGAAATTTATAAATTGGAAACCGATGGAATACTGTTGTACAAGAACATAATTTTTGTACCCAATGTCCAATGCTTGAAACAGTTGATTTTGCAGGAGATGCATAATGTGCCTTATGCAGGGCACCCTGGATATCAGAAAATAGTAGCAGTTGTCAAGAGCCATTACTTTTGGTTGGGTATGAAGAGAGAGATTGTTGAATACATTGCCAGATGTATGGAGTGCCAGAAAATTAAAGCTGAGCATAGGCACCCAACAGGGTTGCTGCAACCTTTACCCATTCCTAAGTGGAAGTGGGAAGTGGTGACAATGTATTTTATTACAGGATTTCCCAGAACAAGCAAGCTGCATGATTCGATCATGGTGGTGGTGGACAAGCTTACAAAAGTTGCCCATTTTATTCCACTGAAAACTACTCACAAGGCAGCAGATGTTGCTGATATTTTCATAAAGGAAGTGGCACGATTGCACGGAATTCCTAAAACAATCGTGTCTGACAGAGACCCGAAATTCACCTCGAATTTCTGGAAAGGATTGTTCAAAGGATTTAGAACGAATCTGAACTTTAGTACAGCTTATCATCTTGAGTCTGATGGACAGATAGAGAGGGTGAATAGAGTAATAGAAGACATACTGAGAATGTATGTGATGGACAAATCATCAAGATGGGAAGACTACCTGCACTTGGTAGAATTTGCCTACAACAATGGGTATCATGCATCGTTGAAGATTAGCCCATTTGAAGCACTTTATGGAAGAAAGTGCAATACTCCAGTGAGCTGGGATAATCCAGCTGATAGAGCAGTAATTGGGCTAGAGTTGCTCAAGGAGATGGAGGACCAAATGATAAAAATTAAGCAAAATTTGAAAGTTTCCCAGGAAAGACAGAAAAGTTATGCTGATAAGAATAGAACCCACTGAGAGTTCAAAGTGGGTGATCATGTTTTCCTGAAAGTGAAAGCTAACAGGAGTTCCCTGAAGCTGGGAAGTTGCGCCAAGTTGGCAGCCAAATTTTGTGGGCCATTTGAAATCCTGGAAAGGATTGGGCCAGTTGCATATATGCTTGCATTACCTGCATCCATGACTATACATAATGTGTTTCATGTTTCATTGCTTAAGAAATATATACCATATTCTAATCATGTTATCGATTGGAATGTGATTCAAGTGGTGGAACAAGAAGGTGTCTTGCAAGTGCATCTTGTGTGCATATTGGACAGGAAAAACAAATAGCTCTGGAATCGAGCTATAGGGCTTGTAAAGGTCCAGTGGACGTGGTACGGTCTTGAGGACGCAACATGGGAACATGAATATGCTATGCGGGCAAAATACCCGCATCTTTTTGAAGATTTTGGAAATCTTGCGAATACTGTGTGAAAGTTGCACTGAGAACAGCGCAAAAAAATAAGGGGAGGGGATTGTAATACCCCAAGGACGTGACCCAATTGTATTATGAATTGTAATTTTGTTTTATAGGATGGTGAGCCAAGTTTATATAACCTAGTGAGCTTATATGTTATTTAGGCCAGGGAGCCTAAGTGTTGAGGGCTAAGAGCCTGATTTTTGTACATGTAATTATGCACAATATTAATACAAAAACATATCTACGTGTGGACCGACCACGATGAATGAGTGATGGGGGACTAAGCTTCCACAAAGCCTGAGTAAGGGAGAGGGGGCTGAAAGGTTAGAAGAGGGGCTAAGCTTGAGGGCTTAGGTCCTTGGGAATAATAATTAAATATTATTCCAAAGCTGTGAAAATGTATATGTTTTATCCTAAGTTTCTGGAAGGGGAACGTGTGCAAGATGGGAAACATGCAGCCCCAGGGAGATAGGTGTCAACCTAGGCACATGCAGTTAAAACCAGAGAAGTAAGCCGTGTTGGGGGTTCGTCCTTCATTTTTCCTCGATCCGCCATCTGAGTCCAGGGGGTTGGTTCTCCATTCTTTTGTGGGTTGTTTGAACTGTGTGATCTCTGTGTCGAAGTGCGACATACCTCACACAACTCTGAAATCTGAAACCGTGAAACCTAGTGGTAAACCTGTGGATTGAGTCGAGTCTCTTGTGTGTCCGTTGAACCCTGGGATACCGTAATCATCCATGTCGTGTGTGTTTTAACTGTGGATTGTTGTGGTCACGCAGTCCCTTGGCTAAGTGTAATTGGCTACTGTCATCCATCCTTTGTTGAGTCTTACTGTTGTTCTCCTTGTGCTAGAATGAAATTTAAGAAGTAGGTTGTCAAACCTGTGGGCGACTCTCTCCAGGTGAGAGAGTGCGTGGAGGAAGGAGAGAGCTCCCGGAAGGAACCCTGTAGCTGCCACAGAACTCAGAGATTTTCAATTCTGTCTGTTGCTGAAGACCAAGGCAAGGGAGGTTAGTAGTCGAAGGACTGTCTAGGTGACAGAGAAGGTGTATACTCCTGGGGTGGGACAGGCATGTGGGGAAGGAGAGTTTTTGGGCAGTGGGCATAAGTGGTTCCTGGGAGAGAATCCTCCTTTTATGTGTATTCTTCCTGTAAACCT
>SNQJ01S0284364.1:0-11046 GCA_010110895.2 Picea sitchensis | reverse complement strand
CTCTCTCTCTCTCTTTCTTGTCCATCTTCCATTCTTTGGCTCTTAGGGTTTTGGAGCAAGTATTTCTCCAAGATCCATTTTGAGTAATAAAGGAGAAACTTTGGAGGATCATTGGAAGAGCAACAAGTATTTTTTCTCTTGCTACATGTGAGGTAACATTGTGAATATTTGATTTGATGATTGCATAGATTAGATCTTGGGTAAAGAGTTACTTGGGTAGATCTAACAACGAGTATTCTTGTAGATCTATATATGTGGGTTTGCTAGATAGAGTGAAAGTATTTCATCTTAATAGCATATCCAATCATATTATCTTTGTATGCATATTATCTTGTCAAGTGTTGCAGGTTTGGCTTCAAGGGCTTTATTGGGATTGTCTCAAGGAAGAGTCCTCCCTTAAAGCACATATAAACTCCTTCTTTCTCATTCTTACTCATTCTTTCATTACTTATCATTCCATATATATTTCAGCTGGCTTAACATAGTTGGATGGTCATTTAAATCTATTTTTATCATTGGTTTTTAAGGAGAAAAATTCCTGCCCTAAAAGCATAATTTTTTCTTCACATTGTTGGTTGTGTGTAGCTTTTCCAGCAAGCATAGCTTGCTGGTTTTTGCAGGTTTTCAGCAGGTTGAGAGGGTTAAGCTGCCCCAAAATAGCCACACAACACTCCAAGACCCTTCTCTTCAAGTGGGTAACAAATCTCAACCTCTCATTTTCATTTCCAAGCTTATTTTTCATTGTTTCTTCACTTTTAAGTAGATCTTGGCTTGCTCATAGCTTGGGAGGAGGATTGGTACGGCCTACCTCCCACGTGCGGGCTGAGGGTAGCCTAGGGTTAGTTCAAGTTTCAATTTCTTCATTCCTAAAGTATCCTTGACCTAGAACGTGAGGTTAGTGAGCCTTTTTCTTGATAGTTGATTGGCTTGCTTACTCTCCTCACAACCTCATTGGCACAACAACGGTTGGCTTTCCTCCACCTTGTGCCATTGAGTTATTTGGCTTGCCTTCCCTTTTCTCTTCACGTTTTCTAAGTTAATAATTGCCTACACCTTGGGAGAAAAACCCCCAAAATCGTAAGGCTAAGATAAGTAATGTGTTATTGGTCTAATGCTTTAATGGTTTAAAATACTCTAGATCTAGATCTCTTCACATCACACATTAATCCTTAGCTTAAGCCCTTGGGGCATAATCAACTTACTTAGATCTATTTGCATGTTATAAGCTCTTTCAAGATCTATCTTGTTTTGCATGCTTTAATTCAACACACTAAATGATCTATGCTTTAATGGTTTAGTAGATGGTTTGTTTTTCATGTTATAACATCTTAAGGCCACTTGCCATCACACTTAAGTAAATATTGTTGGATAAGTTGATAGTGTAGGTACACTTCTAAATTTTCAAGCTTCTCTTTCTCACTTAATGCTTTTCACTTTAATGCTTTAACAACATAAGATAAGTGATATAAGCTTGAAGTCTTCTCTCCTTTCCTTGGCAAGTTGTTCTTGCCCTTGTGCATTAGTATCCTTTCACAATAAGCTTTTCATGTTAATGTTTTAATCATGGTGACAAACTAAATCGTTGTTCAACTTACTCTTTACATGCTATACATGTGTTAAATGCTTCATTCTTGTGCTTAAACAACACACTTAATAAGCTAGAATAAGTTTCGGTTTTGGCAATAAATCACTATTTTAAGGCATCATAAAGTAACTAAAACACTCTATAACACACCTAAAAGTCTAACCAATTGATATACCAACTTAATAGACTTAATAGGGTATCATAAACCACCATCTTCACCATCTAAAACGGGGATTGAGGAGGGCAACGGAAGGTGCTAGACCGGGGACGGTCTCACGGCGCGCGGCGTCCTTTCCGTAAAAACTCAATCTTTCGGGCTGACCTGTGAAGCTAGGGTAGGCCTCGTTGCGTCACTTCTTGAGCATCTAGCAGTTATTTGGCAACCGAGGGAGGAGGTTTTGGGTGAAACACATAATAAGGGTAATTAAAATCTTACAATCTTAAGGAACCCTTAACTCACTAAGTAATCAAACCTTGGCTTAATCTAATACATCTTAAGGCTTAATAATTGTAACTCAATCTTTCGATCTCGTAACACAAGTAATGCTTTGTGGGTAAAATCAACTAAATGATTTAATCATTGTGGAACACTTGTGCTTCAAATTTATGAAACTTCTAAGTGTCCTTGTGAATCTTTATTGTGTTGACGTTGCCATTGAGGGGCAGTCCAATAGAGTAAGTGTTATTGGGGCATGCTTGGCTTTGATGTGTCATTGATGCTCTTTCCTTGATATTCTTTATATCCTACACATAAAAACAGTATGTGGTTAACTTGTTGTGTTGTATCATTGTATCTTTAATATTCTTTATTATAAGTACTTGTATATAGCACTCTTGTGGATTAACTATTCTTTTGACAATCTTGTAATCACATTGTAATGAAACACCCTAACATCTAGTTGACCCCTTGCCCAACCTTAGGCACTAGTCTTAGTTGACCTAGGGAAAGGCTTGCTTGACATACTAAAACCTTGCATCTTGCATTGTTGCCTTAGCATCTTAGGATAGGCTCCCCCTAACCTTAACAAATTAAAATCAACTCCTAGAACGTAAACTCTACATCTTATCTAGAAACTAGGGACTACCCCCCTTGGCTTCCCTAGGAGTGAGCCTAGACGGAAGAGGTTCAAGCCAAAGTGACAGCATGGGCTTTGAACCTAGGCATTGTGCCTCCAAGGACACACTAAGTGAGCAGGACTTGGCTCACGTTTGCAAGTGTGTATAAGGACGGCAACAGGGCCCGATGTAATTCCCCCCACCTCTTGATGAAGAGGGTTGGAGAGACTCAGTAGTCTAGCTTTCCCCACTAGACTATAGTCTCAGGCATATTGGGGACAAAGTCAACCAAAAAACATAATATTCTAAAGTTAAGTTGACTTTGTGTGAAAAAGGGTAACTCAACAAAAGAAAAGAAAAGATGAGTTAGGTTAAGAGTTAACTCTAGGGGTTACCTAACTCAACGGAGGAATAGACTGGAGCTATAAAGGAAAGGGCAGGGCGCACTCCTTATTCATTCTGGATTATTATCTTATTTGCATTGGAGCTCTTGAGCACAATCAATTTTGAGGGTTTTGAGTCTAAAACCCTAGAGATCAACTCGATGGTGAAAGATCCCACCTTTCTTGATCCATTCTTGGTCCCGAGGGTGAAATAATCCTCCCACACCATTCTACAGTGTTGCAGGTTTGTTCTACAGGCAGATTTCATGCTAGTGCGCAACCTAGGGGGTTTCCATCTAGGGGGCGCACCATCTTGGAAAGATTGATTCGATCTGGAGAAAGGAGAAGGCATTTGGGCAAAGTAGCACCTGGGTTCTCTTCGTAGGGTCCCTGGCATCATTCTTGATCTATTTCGGAGGAGATTATCCTTGCAGTTTATTTCTGGAGGCTTGGCAAGAATTGGAGAAGAGAAGGGCGCATTGCGGAAAGATATTTTCAGTGTTTGGTGGCTCAGATCTCCATAGATTGACTTGAGATTTCATCATCGTGGTAGCATTGGCCTGATCTACATTCTGGTAGATTTTGGTGGCATTTGGAGGCTCCTAGAGTGGAGAATGAATTCTCCTTGACTTAATCAAACCAGGAGGGCGCAATCCAGTTTAGGGGTTGCCTAGTTGGAGAAGCAGAACTTCTCAGATTAGCTTGAGACTTGGTCCAGAGGTTTCTTTCAGCCCGATCTACATTTTGGGAGAGTTGGAGGGATTTGGGGGTCAGAAAAGGGAGGGTCGAAACTTGAGGGTTTAGCAGCATCCAGAGCAGGGCGCAACTCAACCAGTTGGAGGTGTTTTGCAAAGTATTGGTAGGGTATTCTTATCTTCAGTCCGAGCTTGCTTGTTGGTGGCCTTGGGAGGCTTGGATCTCTTCTCAGATAGCCTTTGGGAGGCACTTATCTTTGAATTGTCATTATTATTGTATCGGCTGGCAACCCATTTTGATATTATTGGGGCTTTCTTCTAGATCTGCAGATCTCTTGTATATGGGATCTTCTTACTATCTAAATAAAGGTCAGATCTGACATTGTTGGTTCAATACTGGTGTTCTTTATATCTCTTGTCTTGTTTATGATTATATGCTTCATATCTATTGCTCAATCAACATTAAGTAGTCCAAATGCACATCTTCAGGAGTACACCTGCAAACACAAGAACAAACATAGAAAAAAATAAACAGTTAGTGTTCCGAGCAAAAAAATTGGCTCAAAAACATTACAGTGGTATCAGAGCGTTGATCCTCCCAGCCAGTGGGGATTCGCGCATGAAGAATTTCAGTGGTATTTACATGGGCAGACGCAAGAAGCAGACAGGTGAGATAGAGGCAGAAATGGAAGGATCAGGTGAAGACAGTGAGCCACATATTCTGGCAGGGTTCGCCAAGGAGTTGCAACACTCCATAAACATGACACAGAGCACCCTTGTGCATCATCTATAGGAAAACCAAGAAACAGTGTGCAGGGGACAGGTGGAAATGACAGAGACTGAGAAAAGTGAATGAAAGCCAGGAGAGGTTGTCGCAACTCCTAATGCACATGACTCATACAGGGAAGGGTCCGGAAGTTTATGCCAATAGAGAAGCTAGTGGATCTCATGGAGGAACTAGACCTCAATAGGAGCACAGCCCCCATTATCACACTGAGGGACAGAGCTATGGAGGAGGTGCACCCCAAGGGAAAACACACAGTAGGACCATCCCTAGGGCCTATCTACCTATATTTTTGGATAATCAGCCACAACACAACTATGAGGATGAGATTGAGGACAATTTTGAGCAGTATGCCAGGGAGTATCATGCCTTAAGTGCAGGGTTTCAAAGGAAAGTCATGCTAGATCAGTATTGCGGGATCAAATTTCGAGGCAAACCGAAACAGTATCAAAGGCCCAACTATGAACTAGAGCGACTATGAACTAGAGCGTAGGGCAAGCAAGATAGAAATCCCTTATTTTGATGGATCTGCTAAGGTGACTGCACACCCATGGGTGCAGAAGCTGGATACCTACCTACATCTTAACCCCATGAGAGATATGGATGCCATCAAATTTGCCACCATGTACTTGGATGGCAAGGCTCATGATTGGTGGTACCATGGGTTGACCACATTGGGTCACAATCAGATTATGTCCTATACAGAGTTCACACAGAGGCTCATTGACAAATTTGACCATGGGGACCCAGAGCTACCTTTTAGGGAGCTCACACATCTCAGATAGACAGGATCACCGGAGGCTTACATAGAAGAGTTCCAGAGGCTAGCAATGATGGTACAAGATGTGTCTCAAGCGAGTCTTATGATGCTCTTCACAGAAGGGTTGATGGAACCCTTGAGGGGTTGGGTTAAGACTTTTAAGCCTACCAACTTGCATGATGCCATTTGGAAGACCAGAGACTTAGGATCGGCAGCAAAGACAAGATTCACCCCTAGACCTCCCAATCAAGGGGGCAGAGATCAAAGACCTCCTATGAAACAAGGAGGGAGACACCCCAAGGGGTTTGACCAAGGAAGGGGTAGGATGCATGAGCCCACTAGGAGGGAATTGAGGAGGAAACAGGAGGGAATACAAAGACGAAATTGAGAAGGCCATTAAGGAGTTGTTGGATATGGGCCACATCAGGCCAAGTTCCAGTCCCTTTGCATCTTCGGTAGTGCTAGTAAAAAATAAAGATGGGACGATGCACATGTGTATTGACTACAGGGCTCTAAACAAGAAGACAATCAAAAATAGATACCCCATCCCAAGGATTGATGGGCTATTAGATGAGCTCCATGGGGCAGTATATTTCACAAAGATTGACTTGCACTCCGGCTATCATCAGATAAAAATGAGGGAGAAAGATATCTCCAAGACTGCTTTTCAGTGTCACTATGGACACTATGAGTTTTTAGTCATGCCTTTTGGGCTGACTAATGCACCAGCCACCTTCCAGTCATGCATGAATCATTTGTTCAACAAGCAGCTAAGGAAGTTCTTATTAGTCTTCTTTGATGATTTATTGATCTATAGCAAAAATTGGGAGGAGCACCTTCAGCATGTGGAACAGATTTTGGCTATCATGGAGGAGCAATCTTTATATGCTAAGGAGTCCAAATGTGAATTTGGGATGACAGAGGTCCTTTATCTAGGACACATCATTGGAGTGAAGGGGGTACAGGGACACCAAGAAAAGATACAAACTATCCTTGACTGGCCCACACCTAGGACACTCACAGAGTTGAAGGGGTTTTTGGGCTTCTGTTGCTATTACAGGAGGTTTGTCAAAGGTTTTTCTCAACTTTGCGCACCTTTGACCGATTTGACCAAGAAGGGGGCATTCAAATGGAACCCAGAAGCACAGTCCACCTTTGAAAAAATGAATAAAGTGTTGAGTACATGCCCGGTATTGGCCCTACCAGATTTCGCACAACCCTTCACAGTAGAGTGTGATGCCTCAGGGGAAGGCATTGGAGCAGTACTTAAGCAGAACATGCACCCTATTGTCTATGAAAGCTAAAAGTTGAGAGGTCCTGAGCTCCTCTATACCATCTATGACAAAGAAATGTTAGCCATCATGCATGCATTGGCTAAGTTCAAGCAGTATTTAGTTGGGGAAAAATTCGTAGTGAGGACAGATCACAACAACCTCAAGTACTTCCTAGATCAGAAGGACTTGAATGAAAGGCAGCAGAAGTGGGTGAGCAAAATCCAGGCATATGACTTTGATATATAATTTGTCAAAGTGAAAAATAACATGGTAGCAGATGCTTTATCCAGAAGACCATCAGCTTATGCCATGACCGATATTTCAGTGGATTGGAAGGCCCACCTCTTGGTGGAATATTCGAAGAACAAATTTCCTTGCGAAGTAATGGATGGACAGGTGCTAGATGATAATTTCATAATTATGGATGATATCATTTACTACAAGGGCCGAATTTTCTTGGTTCCTGAATCAACCTTCAAGGCCAAGGTGTTACAGGCATGCCATGATTCACCAGTAGCAGGGCATCAAGGATTCATCAAGACATAAAGACAGGTACGGGAGAGGTTTGCTTGGAAGGGTTTAAAAGAAGATGTGATGAGCCACATCAAGGAGTGCAACATTTTCCAGGCCAACAAAGATGAACACACTCATCAAGCAGGACTACTACATCCACTTCCCATTCCGGAGCACAAGTGGGAAAGCATATCCATGGATTTCATCATAAGGTTGCCCAAGGTTCAGGGCAAAGACTGCATTTTTGTAGTGGTGTACAGGTTGACAAAGTTTGCACATCTTTTTGCCATTGCCACAAATTTCAGTGCAACACAAGTTCCAGACCTATTCTTCAGAGAAGTTTTCAAATTGCATGGGCTACCCAAAACCATAGTGAGTGACAGGTATAGCAGGTTCATGAGCACTTTCCGGCATGAGCTCTTCAGGCTAGTGGGTACGGCCCTAACACCTAGTACCAGGTATCACCCTCAGACGGATGGCCAAACAAAGATAGTCAACAAATGGGTTGAAGGCTACCTCAGGAATTACGTGGCAGGGTAGCAGAAAGCATGGGTCAAATGGCTTCACTTGGGGGAATACTGTTACAACACCACCCATCATATGTCCATTGGTATGCCGCAATTTAGGGCCTTATACAGCTATGACCCTCTCTCATTTGTAGAGATCGCCTTCGGTGATAGCAGGGCTCCCATGGTTCAGGACTGGATTCAGCAGAGTCGGGACAGCCACAGAGAATTGAAGGACCACCTACAGAGGGCACAGAATCAACAAAAGGTACAGGCAGACAAGCACAGGGTTGAGCACACCTTTGAGGTCGGTGATTTGGTTTATTTGAGGCTCCAACCGTATAGACAGGCATCCATTAAGAGAAGTGGCACAGAGAAGCTCCAACCTCGTTTCTTTGGTCCATACAGAGTCAACAGGAGGGTAGGAACCGTGGCATATGAGTTGGATCTACCACAGGGCAGCAAAATACATAATGTCTTTCATGTTTCGTGTTTGAAGAGGGCCATCGGCAAGTATATCAATCCTATAGAGGAACTGCCACCTATGGATGAAGAAGGACAGTTGGTACTAATACAAGAGGAAATACTTGAAGTCGGGGAGAGAAAGATGAGGAAAAGAAGCATCAGAGAATATCTGGTCAAGTGGGAGAATCTATCTATGGAGGATGCCACTTGGGAAGGGGAGCAGTTGATCCAGGAGACAAGTTCAAAATTGCTTGTGGGCAAGCAATTTCTAACAGGGAAGACTGTAATGTCCCCCACCTCTTGATGAAGAGGGTTGGAGAGACTTAGTAGTCTAGTTTTCCCCACTAGACTAGAGTCTCAGGCATATTGGGGACAAAGTCAACCAGAAAACATAATATTCTAAAGTTAAGTTGACTTTGTGTGAAAAAGGGAAACTCAACGAAAGAAAAGAAAAGATGAGTTAGGTTAAGAGTTAACCCTAGGGGTTAACTAACTCAACGGAGGAATAGACTGGAGCTATAAAGGAAAGGAAAGGGTGCACTTCTTATTCATTCTAGATTATTTTCTTATTTGCATTGGATCTCTTGAGCACAATCAGTTTTGAGGGTTTTGAGTCTAAAACCCTAGAGATCAACTCGATGATGAAGATCCCACCTTTCTTGATCCAGGCTTGGTCCCGGGGGTGAAATAATCCTCCCACACCATTCTACAGTGTTACAGGTTTGTTCTACAGGCAGATTTCAGGCTAGTGCGCAACCTAGGGGGGCGCACCATCTTGGAGAGATCGATTTGATCTGGAGAAAGGAGAAGGCATTTGGGCAAAGTAGCACCTGGATTCTCTTCGTAGGGTCCCTGGCATCATTCTTGGTCTATTTCGGAGGAGCTTATCCTTGCAGTTTATTTCTAGAGGCTTGGCACGAATTGGAGAAGAGAATGGTGCATTGCAGAAAGAGGTTTTCAGTGTTTGGTGGCTTAGATCTCCATAGATTGACTTGAGACTTCATCATCGTGGTAGCATTGGCCCAATCTACATTCTGGTAGATTTTGGTGGCATTTGGAGGCTCCTAGAGGGGAGAACGAATTCTCCTTGACTTAATCAAACCAGGAGGGCGCAATCTAGTTTAGGGGTTGCCTAGTTGGAGAAGCAGAACTTCTCAGATCAGCTTGAGACTTGGTCTGGAGGTTTCTTTCAGCCCGATCTACATTCTGGGAGAGTTTGGAGGGATTTGGGGGTCAGAAAATGGAGGGCCGAAACTTGAGGGTTTAGCAGCATTCAGAGCAGGGCGCAACTCAGCTAGTTGGACGGGTTTTGCAGAGTATTGACGTGGTCTTCTTATCTTCAGTCCGAGCTTGCTTGTTGGTGGCCTTGGGAGGCTTGGATCTCTTCTCAGGCAACCTTTGGGAGGCACTTATCTTTGTATTGTCATTATTATTGTATCGGTTGGCAGCCCATTTTGATATTATTGGGGCTTTCTTCCATATCTGCAGATCTCTTGTATACGGGATCTTCTCACTATCTAAATAAAGGTCAGATCTGACATTGTTGGTTCTATACTGGTGTTCTTTATATCTCTTGTCTTGTTTATGATTATATGCTTCATATCTATTGCTCAATCAACATTAAGTAGTCCAAATGCACATCTTCATGAGTACACCTACAAACACATAAACAAACATAGCAAACAATAAACAGTTATTGTTCTGAGCAAAAAATTTGGCTCAGGAACATTACACCCGACTTACATTATTCATCATATTTCATCATCAGGATCCATTTCACACAACTTGTCCTTGGTTTCGTTGCATTCCGATGATTTCCATAATTTTGGGTTATTATTGAGCATATTTTAATTAGTTACACTGAAGGTGCTATTTGGAGCTTGTTTCTTGGAGGAACACCTTAGTGTAATAGCTCGTTGGAACCGGAATGCAAATATCTACAAGATATGATGATAAAAAGTGATTTTTATCGCACAGTTTGTAGCTTAGATCAAAGTCTAAAGGATAGAGACCAAACTGGCGTAACAGGAACCTTCCCCACCCAATGTCACCTCAATGGGGAGGTTCTTTCTGTTTAGGGAGGTTAACCCAGGGGAGACGTCCCCGGTAACCTGGGGTTTTGAAGAGGCAAAGGTATAAAGTCAAGGTTAAAGTTTCCCCTTCACAGGTTACCACCAAGGTCAGACAGTCCGGCTAATCAGCCAATAAAGAAGTGTATGCCCAAAGAGAAAACCTGCCCGGAACAAGACAACAATAGAGAATATATGCAGGCTACAATTCAGTGGGTTAGTACTTCATATGACTGTCTGATATCAATTAATAAGCAATGTAAAACAATATATACCAATGAAGTCAACGTTTCATCAATTAGCTATGGCAAAAGCATCATTTCATTAATAACTATCAAGATGATCAAGCCAACAATGTATCCAACCAACACTCTACTCAATAAATGCTTCAAATCATCATTTAATTGCCTATATTCAACATTTGTTGCGTCAAGATGAGATAACCAACTGTGACGTCAGCCCTAATTAAGTTAGTTTGTTAGTTAGGGTTTCAAAATTCAAAGTTTTGAGACTTTTTTTGGACACTAGGACTTCAACGTTGGAGGTTAGAGATCAGTGCCTTAGGGTATATGGAGTCAAACAAGATAAGGGCACAAGGTTTTGAAAGGATGAAGACTTAAAGACAAGAGGGAAGGGTTCTAAAGTGCTGCAAAGGCAGGGCCCTAGAATCAAAACCCTAGGGGAAAGAGGCTCACTCCGGTGTTGCTTAAGCAAGGCCTCGTGCTCTTTCCTCCTTCCTTGGGTCAACTTGGCAAAACGGCTTGCATAAATGATAAATTTAACTAAAGGATGAGGTGAGAGAAAGTGTTGTAAAGACAAGGCTTTCAAACCCTAGAAGATGATGGCCCTAGGTGTAGATAACCTAGGCCTAGGACATCACCCCCTTTTCAACATATAAAATTCAATGCTAGCTTAAGGGAAGAAGCAAGATGAGTGTAGCAAAGGCTAGGCTCAAT
>SNQJ01S0284359.1:0-11046 GCA_010110895.2 Picea sitchensis | reverse complement strand
ATTATGTCTATTAAAACATTTTTCAATCTTCTCCAAGTGGCCATCAAGATTATACAAGATATGAAAAACATAAATAATAAATATCAATCACACATATGATATACACAGAGACAAATTTCCATGAGGAAACCCATAAAGGGAGAAAACCTCTTCTTCTTCGAATGATAGACAATATTTTATGTTCTGTACATCATCTCTCTTTGAGCACCAACTCAAAATGGGGCTACTACCTCTGTTTTACAAGCTGCAACTTGTTGAGAGCACCAACTCTCTGGTTTCTCTAGCACCCACTAGAAGGAAGCACCAACTCCCTGAGTGTTCCAGCAGCAACTGGATGGAAGCACCTACTTCCGCGTATACATGCACCAACTTGCATACAGAAAACTCTGTGTTTTCCCTTGCACCACCCTACGACCCTATTTTCTAGCCACAACTAGATGAAAGCTACAACTTCCAGTATTCAAGCACCAAATTGAATAACAGAGGAATACAGTCCTCCCTAGCACCTCCCTACCTCCCTGATTATAAGTAAATTATTGAATAACCAACAATACATATATATCAATTCTTACATATACTTTTCTTTTATACAATTCTTCTCTGCTTCACCATTCTTCTGTTCTATTCATACTTGGTGTTAGTCCCTAAAGTTTCACTTGACTATGAGAGGGAAATCTAGGGCATCATCGGTTTATTGCAAAGTGTTTAGAAGGTTTTTATAATTTGGTTTTTGAATAAGGTGGTTGAAAACTGGCTCAAGGTTATAACATAACATGAAAATCAAGATCAAAACATAGTATACCCCATTGACTGAGTAAAAGGTAGTCACATAGATGGATTAAACCAATAAGAAAAAGAGAGGATGAAGCCTTCAATTTTTCAACTTCACATAAATTCTTGTCTCAGAATATCATAAAGAAACAAGACCATTGGTTTGAAATCAAAACTTGAAATTAATTCCCACAACAAATTCTTTACTGCATTAATTAACAATCAAGAAACAAATGCATTGCAGTCTGAATAATGAATTCAAGCATGAAGAAATAAAAATAGAGTAGAAATGAGTGTCTAACCATCCATATGCCTTTGCTATTAAGCGTCAAATAGAACATAAATGCCTTACAAGGAGTTTCACAAAACAAGTCCTCTGGATCTCCAATTTTTCGACCTCAATAGAGTCTTTCATCTGTCTACTTAAACTATCCAGAATACCTTAGATCCTAACTTCTAGCATGTTATTAATGACTAGATCTGATTAACATCTATCTACTAGGGAGGTTAGCTCGAAAAGAGCATTTACATACCAAAAATATATATATCTCAACCACTTAATCTCAAATGATTCTGTCACAATACATTTGATCCTACAAAAACAGACTGTTTTGATCTAGTCATGCATTTTGAAATATTTACTTTTCACAAGCCAAAATAAGTAGATTTTACCTTGCTCGTTGCTAAACATCAAAATTTGAGAATGTGCCAAATTCTTCATGAATATTTAAGGTATGATAACAGTAGTGGCCCTGTCAGTCTTCTGTTTGAGCTTTGTGGTGAGCACAACGTTATGCCAATAGAGTTTGAAGTTTATTTCTCTGGTCTCTTTGAGCAATGCCCTTTGCTCTTTTTTCTTCTTCTTAAAATCCTCGATCTTTTCTTGCTGCCTAGAACTCCATTGTTCTACGTGAGCTTTCTCTTTCTTCAACTATTTCACCACCTTTCAAAGTTCTTTAATATTTTCTTTGTCAGTTCTGACCTTTACCTTAATTTTAGGGAACTCATCTGCAGGTGCAAGCTCATTCAGATTTATGTCAGCCTTAGGCTCTCTTAATTTAATCTGGTACCTAGAAACTAATCCTAAACTGTTCTCTTCATTTGAACTAGCTGAATCCATATCTTCAGGTATGTCTGATATGTGGTCTGAATCTACAAGATAACCTTTTTTACTTTCAAGGACCTTACTTATACCTTCAACATATGCTTTGGATTGTGACATTCTGGTGGTGGCTCTTGTTATAGGTCCTGTAGAGAGTGGGGCAGTTTGCTTCCCTTTATCTGTTGGTTTTTTATGTAATGGGGGTTTGTTTACCCTTTGTTTGACCTTTGTTTCATCATCCTCATAATGATCTTCTATAACTATGACATCTTCCTTTTTTATTGAAGGATCAAACATAGCTTTTGACCTCAACCTGTATTTGTTGGTAATTTTGGTCGAATTCCACCTAGGTATTTTAGGCGCAGGCACATATTTATTTCTTTGTCTTTTAGCTACAACACCTCTCTTACTGGTTTCTAGAGATTTATTCTTAGTTGAGGGTTTAACATCATAGTCTTCATCTGAATCCACTTCTACTTTAACATCTGTCTCAGAATACTTTTCAGTTTATGTATCCATTTTGGGTCTCTTACCTCTACTAGTTCTTGTCATTCTGATATCAAACATTTCTTCTTCAACTGGGGTTTGATCAACTAGAACACTTTGTTTAAGTGTAGCAACTCTTTTACCCTTTCCTCTTTTTTGTCTGCTAGGTTGTGGATCGGGGTTAAGGGATTGGATCAACCAAATCCAGGGTTTCTAAACTTCCCTTAGAGAAGATATGATCAGAGTCTTAATTAAGACTTGATGAAACAAACTGCTTTTTACGGTGGCAGGGTGTGACTACACCTTTTTTGACATTTTTGTCAGGATTTTGAGCAAGAAGTAAGGCAAATTTAAAGGGTAATCCCCATTTAGATGCATTAACATTCTAATGTGGTAGATGTAAATCATTAAAAATCTTCCTTCACAAGTGATATACATGTCGATAATGATTAGAGAAGTGTGCCATTCTGGTCTAATCTAGTTGTGAGGAACTCCCTTTCTCCAATTCGGGTTTTGCTTATCTGGAAGTAAGAATTGATTTAAAAACTCTGTAACTACATGCTCTTTCTTCCATCATCGTTCTCCTCCAACCACCAACCTGCAAGATTTGGCAATTTTTTGTTCTGTCACTAGCATAAACAACTTTTTGATCTCCACTTCGAATCCATCGAAGTTCTGGGCAAACGCCATAGAGACCTGTTCATCATGACCTTGGAAGGTAGTGAGGAATTCAAACCAGCCAACATCTCTAAATATCTGCGCCATCTGCAGATATGCTTTAAGAAGTTTGATGCCTTCAAGTTCCAATATGACCACGTGCCCGCTCCTCTTAGGTGCCATAAAACCCAATGCTACAACTGGTCCTGCTCAGATTCTGAATTTACAACCTGCAACTGTTTAACATGTAACAGTTCTTCTGAGAAAAAACCTGCGCTCATAATTCAACAAAATCAGGATGCCAATTGACAGGTTCAAATAATGATCTTGGGAATGGAATGATTTGAAATGATTCAGTTGCGAGTACTGAACAACCCGATCATGTAACAGTTTGAATCATAAAACAATTTGAGGTAAATCGTGGGACATATGTGAATTCTTAGTCCACGATCTGTGTAATCATAACCGAATCAGGGTGGCAGGCGCATATTTAGGCATGATTGTGTTTGTGCTACGGGAATAATGTTATTCCAGTAGCGCTACAAATGACTAGGAGAGATTTGAATTTACGAAATTCAAATAGGCATATGAAGTGACACATCACTTAAAACCATCTCTTAAAACTCCAAGCTTAAAGAAATTATCCAAAAAGAATAAATGAAAAACATAACAAGCCGAAAACAAGGATTAAAATCAAATGAAAGCAGACAATGAAGTGCATGTAGGAAGGGTTTAGGATTAGGGTGTCTCACTACATCAAAAACAAAATTAGAAACTAACACTGGCTCCTTCTGGGGATGGAGTTTTGATAATAAACTCCAAGAACTGCAGACCAATGCCTTTTCCTCTATTTCAGATTCACTGATCTCCCTGCATCTGTCAGTATTTATTCACAACATAACTGTTAAAACAAGTCCATTGGGTATATGTAGTATTTATTGAAAGTAAACCTACTGTACAAACTGAAAACTTGATCAGTCCTTAGAGAAAATAGTGTTTCAAGAACCTCCCATTCGCTGGGCCTCCAGAAGTTTCTGTGTCATCCAAATTATGCAGGAGAAAAGTGTTATTTTCCATTACCTTGACTATCTTGAAGGGACCATACCATAGGTTATCAAACTTACCATGTTTTGCTTTATCCTCTCTCCTGGCATCCCATATTAACACCAAATCCCCTTCATTAAATATATGTGTCTTAGTTCCTTTGTCAAATGTGGCTTTGACTTTGCTCTGGTGGGAAACAAATTTCTGATTCATCTATTCTCTGACCTACTGAACCTCAATCATTTTAAATATCCTCCTTTGTAGATCATTAGGTTCTTCTAACTCTTCTTGCAATAACTTTAAAACTGGTAGGCTTAATTGAGTTGGAATAATAGCTTATGTCCCATATACCATCTTGAAAGGAGAAGTCCCAATAGACTTTTTGTTGCTGATACGATCTGCCCATAGGGCAAACTTTAACTTAGAATCCCATGATTTTTTATTTTATGCTAGTAGTTTTTTGATAATCCTTATCAGAGTTTTATTGGAGGACTCTGCTAACCCATTCCCTTGGGGGTAATAGGGAGTAGAGTGGACCAATTTGATACTGTACTTATTACAGAATTCAATCATGGAATTAGATTTAAAGGCTTGTGCATTATCAGTGACTAGTGTTTTAGGACAACCAAACCTGGAAAAAATATATCCTTCAAGAAAGTCCATGATTACCTTGTCTGTTGCATTCCGAGTCAGAATTTCTTCGATCCACTTTGTAAAGTAATCATTGGCTGTAAGAATCCATCTGTGTTGTCCTGAAGATGAAGGGTTGATCTCTCCGATGAAATCTAATCCCCAATGTTGGAATGGCCCATGGGTGATGATTGGTTTCATAGGCAAGGATATAAGTTTCTACTTTCCAGCAAATTTCTGACAGGGTTCACATGCCCTGACCTGAGAAAAAATATCTGAGAATAGAACTGGCCAGTAATAGCCTGCCCTAAGAATCTTGAAGGCAATAGCTTTCCAATGATGATGGCCTCCACACACACCATGATGTAGATCATGAAAAATTTGTTCAACTTCTTTTTCATCAACACACCTCAACAAAAAACCATTAGGGTCTTTCCAGAATAAGATCTGATCAATAATGCAATAATTTACTTCTCTTAACTTTAATGATCTGAATTTTGATTTATCGAACTCTGGGGGAGATTGAAAATTCAACAGAAAAAATATGATATCTTTGTACCATGGTGAAGAAACATACTTGTTGTTTACCTGTGAATTTGTTTCTTCAATCTGGAAAGAAGAATCATGTGCCTTGTCTGAAAGATGGTACAACCCAATTTATTTGCAATTAGATTCTGTCATTAATTTGGAAAGGCCTTGACATTTTATCAGTTGAGTAGGCTTTATGGTGAGATCATACTCCAGGATTTTTGTTATCCATTTTCCTCTCTTTCCTTCACAGTTAGGCTGAACCAATATTTCTTTGACTGCGCTGCTTGGGACATAAGATGCAATCTCAGATTAGAGAACATATACTCTAAAGGACTTTAGAGCCTTTACCAGGGCATAAGCTTGTTTTTCCATTATATCATACTTCAATTCAGAGTCTCTGAGGGTTTTTCTAAAGAAGGAGATGGGCTACTCATATCCTTGTTCATTTCCTTGTAGAAGAACATCAACTATGTTGTTTTCTGATGCAAAGGATAAAATCATGAATCCTTTGGAGTAATCTGGACTAATGAGAACATGGGCCTGAACAAGAGCCTGCTTGATTATTTTAAAAGATTCTTTAGCTTCTGGTATCCACTTAATTTCTGCATCCTTTTTCAACATGTCAGTGATGTATTTGATAATGTCTGCAAAATTAGGTATAAACCTCCTCAAAAAATTAATTTTACAAATGAAGGACTGAATAGACTTCTTGTTTCTTGGAATATCTATTTGTTGGATATCTTTGACTCTTTCAGGATCTATTTTAATACCTTTAGGGGAAACAATATGACCTAAAACCTTTCCTTCCTCCATGGCAAAGTGCGATTTTTTAGGATTAAGTGATATTCCATACCTTCTTCATTTCTCAAAAGTTTGCTTCAAGTGTTGTAAATGTTCTTCATCAGATGCTGAAAATACAGTGATGTCATCGAGATAAATAACCAAAAACATATCCTTTTCACCAATAAAAGCAATATCTATGGCTCTTTGAAGCGTGGCTCCTGCATTCATCAATCCAAAGGGCATCTTTTCGTACATAAAAGTACCCCAGGGAGTGGTAAAAGTTGTTTTCTTTTATCTTCCTCCACTGCTAATATTTTATTATACCCCGAGTATCCATCAAGCATAGAGATCCACTTCACGCCAACAACTCTCTATAAGATGTGATCCATTTTTGGTAATGGATAATTGTCTTTGAACGAGCACCTGTTGAAATTCCTGAAGTCCACACAGAGCCTTATCTCTCTGTTCTTCTTACTGACAAGCACAATGTTGGTTACCCATTTTGAGTATCTCAGTGGCACTATGATTTTGGCTTCTAATAATATTTTCAACTCCTTTTCTATTATGGGTAACAATAGAGGATTAAATTGCCTGGACTTTTGCTTAACAGGTTTAGACCCAGGTTTCAGAGGAATTTTGTGTTGTACGATTTCTGTATCAAACACTTTCAAATATTCATAAGACCAAGAAAATATATCTGAATATTGCTTCATCAATTCAACATATTCTCTTCTCTGTTTCTGTGACAGTTTTCTAGATATTTTGACCCTGGGATTTGTATCAAGACTAATGTCATAGTCCACTACATCAGTATATTATGTCTGAATAAAACCCTTCCTGGAAACATCATTGTGATCAAACATCCTTTCTAATGGGACCAAACCTTTAGGCAGATGTTTTGTCTTCAGTTCAATGATTTTGTGCCCAACAACATTATCTTGAAGGATATCTGCAACATGTACCTCTACTTCACCATCTTCATCATCCTGGTCTATTGAAATGTTAGAAAACTCTTCAATAGTTTTCAAGAATCTTTGAATTTTCTCATCATCTTTAAAGACCTGGAAATGTTTTATATTATCTAGTATTGAGGGTCTGTGTCTGACCTCAACTTCAAACTTCAGATTAGGAAACATTGGAGTTTTAAAGTTGCTAGCTGCAAGTGCCAAAGAATCATCCTGCTGATTTAAATTTTTGTGCACAAAAATAATATTGAATGCCAAAAAGAAATTATCCACATAATCCCACACCTCATTTCTATATTGTTTTAACCTTTGTTGTTTGGTTTGATATATATTTTTGATCTGGTGAATAATTAGTTCTGAATCTCCAAAAACAAAAAGTTTGTATATACCCATATCTTTAGGAACTTTCAAACCTAACAATAAGGCTTCATACTCACTGATGTTATTGGTGGTGTCAGATTCAAGTTTATATGACATAGGAATCGCCTCCTTGGTAGGGGAAATGAAGACAATCCCAACTCCAGAACCTTCTTTAGAATATGCTCCATCAAAATACATTTTCCAAATAAAGTTATCCTCACTGTCTCCCACTGCAGTTGTTGTCTTCCTAACTGATACTTCTGCCATCTCATCACTCATATGAAAAATAGAGGAACCAAGATCATCTTCTACAACATATATAGGATGATTAGTGGGGTTTTCATGATCACTTACCAAATAATCCAGTCTTACTTCTCTGTATAATATCTGTTGTTCCCCTCCAAAAACAGGTATGGTTGCATAACTAAGATCCATCTGTAGAGTACCACCTACTTTATTGGCCCAAGATCTTGAAAGAAGCATTCCAAATTTTGGTGGTATGTCAGCCACAATAACATCTAATACAACACTTTTCATAGGTAATTGGGAAAGAGTAACAACCCCATATTTCATAACTCCAAGGCATTTGATTTTCTTGGAGTCAAAAGAATATAGATCATGATATGGTCTAGTAATGTCCAACCCTAATTCTTCCATAACCACCTTAGGACTGACATTATGCGAGGCACCATAATCCATTAGGAAATTATGCAATATCTTTTCATGGACATTTAGTGAAATGTAGAATGGGAGAGAGGGATCAATTATGTCTTCAATGTGAGATCCAATAGTTACATCAGGGTTTTCATCTTCTAGATTGAGTGTATCTGGAAAGGTAACTTGAGATGGATACTATAGAGCCTTGAGGACAGTCTTTCTAAAGGGATCTGTTTTCACGAGTTCTAACAACGACACTGAAATATTGATTTTATTGATTTCATGTTCTAAACTGAAAGAAGAAACATTCCTTTATGGTTACTTTATATCAGCAGTACTAACCTTGGCAGGTTGCTTCAATGGTTGATCAACCTGAATCTTAGGACTTCCTTTGATGATTCGTATTTTAACTGGAGTACTGGCCTTCTTTGTCGAAACAGGTGTATCCACTTTAGGTGTATTTGAACCAGATCTGAGATTGTACTTATTCCTTTTAGGTTCCTTTTGGATGATCTCATCAACATCCCCTTCCTCAAACTGGTTTGAAATCAAAGCATCTTCATAATCCTGCTGTGTCACATGCATAGGAGATGATTCATAATCATTTACGTGAACTGCAGGGTCATCTTCTGTATCATCTTCATCCTCCTACTCATCTACTGCATTATTCTGGAAAGGAGGCAAAACCTTTTGATCATCTTGATTTTTTCTTTCCCTTGGTAATATTTGAGGTGCATTGTTTTGCCTCCTGAACTGATTTTGGTTTTTGTATCCACCCTCCTGTGTAGGTCTACTGGGTTGTTTTTGTTCCATATTCAACCTTGCCATCTCAGATGTCAGAGTTTTCAACATCTTATCCATTTCATCCTTCTTAGAATCAGATGTTGTATTAGAAGATGAAGACAACTCTTCTTTTTTCTTTTTTCTATCTCTATCTCTCCTAGACTTCAATTTGTTTGCTGCTAATATGTTTGATTCTACCTCGATAGTAGCATCTTGCACCAGGCTGAGGGTAGCAACCCTTATTTCCCTAAGCAACAAGGAAAATTTAGCATCAAAATCATTGGCAAAAGTGATTTTAGCTTATGTCTCTGAAGGTTTAATCTCCTCTGGAATTTTACCATACATCTGGTTGAATCTTTTGGTAAAATCAGGTATTGATTCACCTTGTTTCCTTTTTAAAGCACCAAATTCAGTGATGTAGTATAAAAATTATTTCTTGTCTCCCTAGTGTTTAAGAAAGGCATCATCTAAGGCTACAATATAATCAATTGAATTAGGAGGTAAACTCCTGAACCACTTTCTTGCTTCACCATTTAAACTCTGCACAAACAATCTCATCCACACATCTACATGCTCTACATTAAAATTGTCTGCAAAACTATAAAATGAACTCAAATGCTCTTCAGCAGTAACTGCTCCATCTCCATTAAATCCGGGCAAGTATCTCATGTAATCATTAGGTGGAAAATCAAACATGACTTGTGGGAGGATAAAAGGGGCATACCTTGCAGCAACAATTTCATCCATTCTATCTGCAACCATATTTGTTATCTTTGGTGTTTGAGTTTTGGGAGTAAGCAAGATTGGCGATATTGGAGGTGAAACTTTCCCTTGTGTATGAAAATTTAACTGTACTTTCACTGAGTCTTGTTCTTTAGTAGATAGGGATTTCTCTTCTGGACTATGATCAGATGATGGGCCAAGAAACATAGGATTCTCAAAAGAAAAATAATGTGTTTTAAAATCTTCGGAGGAGAGGGATCCAAGAGATGAAGAGGGTGTTTATGGTTCACTTTTAATATCTGTGTTGTGACCTGTCAAAGTTTCAGTCATAGGCAAGGTGTTTGAATATTCCTGTTTAATGAGTTCAGTAAGTAGCTTCCACTGATCTAGATTTAATTCTAAGATAGTTGAAGGGAATGCAACTGTAGCAGGCTCAATAATAGGTTTAACTTTACTTTTAGGAATCACCTCCTCATATACTTGGATATTGGGGATTTCAGAGGATTGTCCTTGAAAAAATTCCGAAGACAATTTTCCCCTTGAGAGAGAATATTTTCTAGAAACAACCTTAGTTTTTCTTAGTAACTTTTCAGGATCTGGAACTGCTGCAACAGGCTCATGATCTGGATTTTTTCTGGTTATTGGTCTCTTAGTAGATGATGAAGAAGTTAGAGGAGTTTTAGGTCCTTTACCTTCTCTTTTAGGAGACATAATTACCACAGAGGAGTCACTAGGTGAATAATCATAGTCTTAAATAATGTCCAAAATCTTGTTCACCATCAAGATTTGAATCTAATATTGTCAATTTCCCAGGGAAGATATCTTCGTTTCTTCCTCCCCGGCAACGATGCCAAAAGATGTTAGTCCCTAAAGTTTCACTTGACTGTGAGAGGGCAAGCTAGGGAATCATCAGTTTATTGCAAAGTGTTTAGAAGGTTTTTATATCTTGGTTTTTGAATAAAGTGGTTGAAAACTGGCTCAAGGTTATAACATAACATGAAAATCAAGATCAAAACATAGTATACCCCATTGACTGAGTAAAAGGTAGTCACATAGATGGATTAAACCAATAAGAAAAAGAGAGGATGAAGCCTTCAATTTGTCAACTTCACATAAATTCTTGCCTCAGAATATCATAAAGAAACAAGACCATCAACTTGAAATCAAAACTTGAAATTAATTCCCACAACAAATCCTTTACTGTATTAATTAACAATCAAGAAACAAATGCATTGCAGTCTGAATAATGAATTCAAGCATGAAGAAATAAAAACAGAGTAGAAATGAGTGTCTAACCATCCATATGCCTTTGTTATTAAGCGTCAAATAGAACATAAATGCCTTACAAGGAGTTTCACAAAACAAGTCCTCTGGATCTCCAATTTTTTGACCTCAACAGAGTCTTTCATCTGTCTACTTAAACTATCAAGAATACCTTAGATCCTAACTTCTAACATGCTATTAATGACTAGATCTGATTAGCATCTATCTATTAGGGAGGTTAGCTCGAAAAGAGCATTTACATTCCAAAAATAGATACAACTCAACAACTTA
>SNQJ01S0284358.1:8456-19588 GCA_010110895.2 Picea sitchensis | reverse complement strand
TCTTGAATCCATTTATACCTGATAAAAATCTTTTTTATTTGCTTCTTCTAAACCACATCTTACTAAATCATTAGGTGAAATAAAAATTTCATTAGCACTAGTTTCAATCAAAATAGAAACAATAGTAACATTCAATTTACCCACAGTCTGGGGAATTGAAGACTTGTGTTTATCGTGTGTATCATAAATATCTACATGGATTTTATGAGCTCTACCAATGTATCCAAAAATAGATTGACACTGACTAGAAGGTTTCTAATGCATATTAGATCTTTATATAATTTTTCATCTATCTCGATTCTTTCATAGTGGAAAAATTGGAAGAATTATATTGCACAAACATTTTAATGGAAGGTCCTAGTTTGGAAAATTGGGGTTTGAAACCTTCAAAATCCATTTTGAGGAATCAAATGACATGTTTTGGGGTAAAAACTTTCCTAGATTTAGCTTGGAACCCTTGACACTATTATACACATTGTGACCTTTCCAACAATGCAAAAATAACATCAATCAAAGCTTGTATGCAAAATTTATACCTCCCACAAGTTGAACTACCCTGTTGACCACCATCGTAGAAGTGGATGCCATGTCATCCCCCATTTCACATGCATATGGGGATAACCAAGTATGTAATTTCAATAATATGCTAGAATGTATGAAACTTTATCATAATTGAGGGTTGAGGAAGTCAAAACCATACCCCTAGATGGATATCAAGCAATGTGAAATACTAGGTTGCTAGGATGAGAAGGGGTTCCATCTTTAGCATTTTATTTGTTCCATAGTTGAGTAGAGAACCTGGGGGTGTATTCGATAGAATAATATAGGAGGTGAAATTCGGTAACATCCATACATGCCGCAATGTCAAATTGAACTCCACAGAGAGTGATCTTTCTTTATACTTTCATTTGAAAAAAAGATAGTAGAGTGGCCTCACCTTCTAGATGGGTTTTCTCCCATATCAAATATGATAAATTTTAAGAATAAAACTAGTAATTAAAGAATATGAGATCAAAATGAAATTAACCTTCACAGTAAATATTTTAGTATCTTATTATATCTATTTCTTATAGCCTTAATTTCCACCCTAAAAGCCATAAAGGAATTGAGAAGAGGATATAAGACAAAATTCATGTTTGGCCTAATATTTGAGCCCTTTTTGAGGTCATCGTTGGACACATAGGAAACAATAAGTGATTACCCTTGCATGATGTCAGTGTTCAACAAGCGATGACCCCTAAAACTTCTAGATTCGGGGATTTACAAGGAGATAGGTGAGGGATGAGTTGTATATTCATATCAAGGGCCTATAAAATTACATCATTCGAGTCTCTAATGGTCTCTAGAAGATCTATAATCTCTCCCAAGTGTCCTCCAAAGAAATATATAACAAAGTCAAGTCTTGGGAAAAGAGAGAGAATTAAAAAGTATTGTTATGATGTTCATTTGCATCGATGCTTGTCTTATCCATCACAACTAGAAGTCAATGATCCTATCCTTACCAAGAATATAAGGGAGGAGAAATGAGAAAGGCATCAAGGGAGAATGGAATCATGACTAAGGTATGATTTGATGTAAGTTGTCTATCATATTTTAATAGATGCTTGGTTTTCCTCCATATTATTTGTGTTCTAGTCATGAATGAATTAGATATGATCTTATGAGTAATAAATCACATTAGATCTAGTATCTTGGATTTTCCTAACACTAGAAGTATAGTGGATAGGTGGTTTCTTAGATCTTTGTGTACAGGGAGAATATTGCAGGAGTTAGAGTATGAATTCAGGAGATGCAACATCTAGGACACACAAGGAAAACCATCAATATAAGGTATTTTTCACCTCCTTATTAGTTGAAAAGGAGATATGTACTTAGATCTAGGAAACCATAGTAATCTACCCTCTTTCTGTCTAGGATTACTAGGCTAATCATAGGAATATTTTGTT
This sequence comes from Picea sitchensis, assembly GCA_010110895.2. Lineage (NCBI taxonomy): Eukaryota > Viridiplantae > Streptophyta > Pinopsida > Pinales > Pinaceae > Picea > Picea sitchensis. The sequence continues at coordinate 17,642 of SNQJ01S0284358.1, read as the reverse complement.
GTGTATTCAACAAGATCCCTATGATATTTTGTCCCATAACAGAACTGGCGACCATACCTAGGAATAATTCTTCTCTATTTGAGTCTCTTTTCCAATACTGTCCTATGTTGATTGTGATTTTCTTTTGATTTTCTTCCATCTGTTACTCTGAAGCATAGATATATCATATCTAATAGGTATGACATAGATATGGAAGACCTGGAATAGATCTGTCTTCCTAAAAGACATTTTTTTTCCATCTTATTTCTTGTTGTATCATATTATTCCCTCTATGATCATCGCATTTTAACTCACCTATGTCTCGTGACGATCTTCAAAACTTACAAAGTTGCAGAGAAAAACCCAAGACTTTGAGACTATGTTTGTCCTCTTATCAAAAGGGTCTTTCAACAGTCTGTTTTGACTTGATCTTGCCTCTATTTGAGTTATTTTCTCACATATTTTGTTGTCAAGTGGCTTTTTGAGTGCATTTGTGTGGCTTGTTTGTGTTTTGTATTGTTTTCTTCCCTAGTACTCCATCATATATGATTGGATCTGAGATAAATTGTTGTTTTTTAAAAGTTTTGCAAAGCATAGCATGTTGCGGGTCATCTGACACACATGAGACAAAAGGTTGCAATTCCCACTACTAGTCATCACGGGTTACAAGAGGGAAAACCTACGATTATCATCACTCATCTAGTGAAGGAAACTTGTGACTACCCTTGTAGGGTCCACAAAAAAGGCCTGTATGGTGAAAAAAAGTCGGTCTTTTTGCGAAATGTTTTCTTGGTTTTTTGTTGTGAATCTAGGGTCCCTATTCTTGAGGAAGAGAACCTTTGGAACTTATTTTTGGAAGGTAATTTTCCTTATTATTTCCATGACATAAAAAAGTAAAATTATTTTTTTTTATCATCCCTTTTGGAGCATTTTAGGACCTTTTTTAAGAATTGCACTTGTGAAATTTGACGTCTGAAATTGTATTTTGGGGTGATTGATAGTTGCATTTGGTTGAGTTTCCTTTTTTGATTGGGTTTTACATTATTAATATCCATTCCTTGTGAGTTTTTGGTTGAGATCTTGTGTATAAATTGGAATGTTGTAGGGGGCATCACTATTAATATACCATTTTCTTGCTTGTTGTTGTTGGTTTTCCTTTTGCATTTTCATTCTTTCTTCAATCAGGAGTTTTTGGCATTTAAATTGGGAAAAATAATAAAAAAAGACAAAAAATTATTGCATGCTTGTTTTCTTTTGAGTCATTAGTGAAAGAGTGCATTAGGATCATTGTTTGGTTTCAAATCTGAATTTATTGTTGGTCGCTTTATGTGTGTTAGGTTGTGCTTCTAAAGTTTGCAAAGAAAAGGAAAATGTATCTCTCCCTCCCATAGCTAGAGTTCATCGAAGTGCATGATTTTCATTGTCATCCTTGCATTTCCTGGTTGGTTCAAGAGTAAAAAAATCACAAAATTGTTATTTTCTACCTTTGGACTTAATAAACAACCACAAAAGAAATACATAATCTAAAATTCATTAGACATTTTTTATTTATAGTGAACCAACATTAGATAGGATTAGGGCCTTGGATTAGGATTGGAGAGTAAACTATCCAAGGGCACAAAATGAAACTTAGGAGACATTAAAGAGTGTTAAATCCATTGTTACAACCAGTGTGTCAAGAACCTCCTTTAAAACATGAGTTAAACACGAGTTCAGATTGGGGAAAGTAGGGAGATTACCTCTCTCTGCTTGTTTTGGTATTTGCGTTACTTCTTCGATTTCTATATATATGGGGGTTTCATTGGTTAACATCGTTGGAGCTTTGGGCTTAGTTACCCTTCCCTTATGTGTAGTCAGGCCTATGATTATTTCCTAATCATTGATTATAAGGTTGTAGCCTTAGTGACCTTTCCTAGGTAGCCACATAGGTGACTATGGGTGGGACATGCATGTAGTACTTGGGGAATACATTTGTTCATGGTCTCAGTTCACTTGAAGGGTGCCTTCCTTAATAAAGGGTACTTGTATGGGTCACGGCTTTTTCATGTAGATCATCGTCACTTCTCCTCATACCTTTGCTATCCAATCTTGTGGGGAATTCATCTCGTCCATAGGGTTGGTTTTCAAAAGGCCCCTGAGAAAATTGGTCAATATTTTGTTATCTTAGATTGATTAGGGGTGTGGTATTGGATTTTGATTCAAGGTCAACCTTAGGTTGAATTTTGTTTAGATTTTCACTTATTATAGTCACTATGGCTGAATTATCACATCGGTCCTATCGACTGTGAGGACTTGAGAAAATCACAGAGGTGAAACCACCTCTAAACAGACACAAGATAAGATATAAAGACTTTGAAGGGACTCAAATTTCATTTGACGAGACTGTTTTTGTTGAAGTAGAAGTGGTATATGAACATCCTCCATGAAATTTCAATCCTCCATTGACTGCGTCAGATGCCCCTATACATGTCCAAGTAAAGGAAATTTTTAGTGAGCATTTATATCTTTTTAACCATCCTCCCACCATGTCAGGACTGAGTGTTTCCTCTAATGTAGTTGATCCTACAATAATATCATCAAGTGGGACTTGGGAAAATCCCCTAGGGGGTGTCCTGGTGATTTCCACATTAAAATCCCTTAGATCCATTAGGCCTACACTCTCCATAAAATTTTATACAGGTACTTCGATATGGGGGACACCGAATGTGTCATCAATTCCATCCATTAGTTTACCTAGAATTTATAGACTATTTTCCCTCAACCAAGTTTCGAGGAAACGTTGGTCGTGATTGACCATTTTTGGGACTTCGACAGGCTGGTCTAAGATAGAGCACCTAGGAGAACCGGAGATCGTGGGATCTCACCCATTTTGAGGGATTTTTGGTCTTTTAGGGTTTATGTAATAGGTATGGGATGACGGAACATGGGTTTACCCATGCTTAGGCCTTTTTGTAATGTATAAATAAGTAGCTAAGTGATGTAAGAAGTAGTTACTAGTAATTGATTGGCTTAGTGCATGGCTAGTTGGCTTTGTGCACGAATGTGTTAAGGCTTGTGGAGCTAAGTGCAAGTGTTTTGTAAGTGCTTTGTGCAGACAGACTGTGTAGGCTTTTGTGCCTTGACCTAATTTGGGGAAGGAGGATCTGGCGAGGTGCACATAGATCTCTTGTCCTTTGCAGAGTTGGATTTGTGTCTTTGTGCACAGGAGCAGAGGAATGTAAGAATATTGAATACTAATAAATAAGAAGAAGAAGAGTTGGTGGACGTAGCCCCACACTGGGGTGAACCACGTATATCCAGTGTCGATGTGCTTTCTGCAATGTTGTTCATGTTATTTATGTATCTATTTTATTATTGCATTGTTCATGATATATAGATCTATGAATTATTAGTGCTTTATGATGAGAATGAATGTTAGATCTGAGCCTATGCTATGTGATAAGAGGTTTTAAGGGCTAGATCTTGTGCTAATATTTAATAAGGGTTTAACCTGCATTGTGAATAAGGCTTAAGAACTAATGCATGTTGTTGCCTAAGTGCTATGTTAAGTGTTGTGATCACAGATCTGTGCCCCATCTAGGTTATAGACACTTGATTGCTGCAACCCCCCTGCCTCTACCTCGAGTGAGACTTCATCTACTTCACAGGTGTTTCTGAAAGGTTCGGTAGTTAGGTTTTTTTTGGTGCGATGTTGAAGCATTGAACCCTAGGTCTTCTCCTATGCCAACAAATGGTTTTGTTGCCAGGACATGAAACTGTGATTGTTGGGAATTGAAGAAAAGAAAAGAGAAAGCTCTATGCGTAGATCTGTTGTTGCAGTGCACAATATTCTACTTGAATTGTGAATCTCTGTGCTAAGAAGGGAATCAGATCTGAAGAAAAGAGGTAAGATATTAAAGCTTTGTGCTTTGGTAAAGGTAAGATAAGTGGAAATATTTTCTTCAAAAGTATGAATCTAAGTATGTTTGATAGATTTTGTACTAGTCTGAAAACTATGGCACAACTAGAAGAAATATGTTCTCTGAATAAATTTGATAGAGATAGTGAAATATATGTTATTCCTATGCATAGAAAGAATTTTTGGACTAACAAGTGGATGTAGGAACCTAGAAAGAATTTTTGTAGATTGCAGGTCCAACACTCTGATCCCAGTGCACAGTATAGGAAAGGTTAGGGATCATTTAAAAGAAAGAGAGGATTGACATTGTGTTATCACTGCAGAATACTTGGACATCTTGCTAAGGAATGCCCTGATATAGGTCCTATTTGTCTTTGTTGTAAAGTTGTTGAGCATGATGTTTTGGATTGCCCTAGAATGATTGCTAAAGTCAAAAATATGAACATGAGACAAGAAAACTATGAAGAAGGTCAAGGGACTAAGGATATGTTAGAAAACCTGAAAGAATACAATATTTTTTTATTATAGATGAAAGAAACAATGAATGATCATAGAGACATCAATCTATCAGAGATCTTGAAAAAGAATCAATGCATAGAAAAAAGAATAGGAGACTTCGACATAGACTGTGTATTAAATGAGGAAACACATGTGAACATTATGCCAGAAAGCACTTGGGAAATCTTGGGAAATCCTACTATGATTCCTTCATTGGGAAGGATAGGATTGTTTAGAGGAAATATGATAACTCAATGTGGAAGAGTTACTAATGTACCTATGATTTCTCACAGTACGGCGACCGAAGAAGAATTTGAAGTCATTAAGTTTGTTGAGAACAACACCCCTTTTTCACTCTTGTTAGGAAAGACATGGGTTGAGAAAGATCAGATCTGAAGGAAAGTAGAGGAAGAAGCTACAAAACAGAAAAATAAAGAATTAAGGGATTTCATGGCTAGAAAAATAAAACGACTAATAGAAGAACAAGAGAATAAGTCGAAGCAACTGAGGGCCAGATACTTAGTTGTCGAAGTGGAAAGAATACAGGAAGGCTTGAAAAACTTGTCCATGTAGGAGAGAAGAGAACCTACCCTAGAAGTAGTAAGAGAAGAGGTATTACATTTGAACCCTTTGAAATACCCTTAGCAGTGTGAAGTTTCTACACTAAGAAAATATAAGAATAAGAATGGAAAGAGGAAATCATAGAATCATATCACAGGAAAGAAGGCCAGAAAGCTTAGTAAGAAGAAATCAAGACTAGAAAAACTATGGGAAGTTCTAGAGAAGACTTCGCAGAAAGTAGGCTTGTCGAAATCGAACCTCGTCGGAATGGCAGAACAACGCATAATGGCACTTCACCAAGGTGAATCTATATTACCATTGGAGGTGTTATCACTCCAAGAAACTCCTTAGGGTTGTAGGTTAAGGATGCTTGGTAACTTAGAAATAATGGTTTTTATGTGTTTGGGACAATGGGGTCTTCAATGATTTGTATAAGAAACAACTCATCACACATCTAAAGATACAGTGCTTTCAGTAAACAATTACCGAATCAAATAATTGAAAGAGAGGATGGAGAATACTATTCTTGATTTGCCAATACAGTGAAAGTAGGGCCTAATAAAAGACAGCAAGGAATCCTTTAATTTCAAGCCTATGAGTTCAATAAAGAGATAATAGTCTTTATGAACTAAAATAAACTGAAAGTAAAGTACAGAAAATGAAAGATGGATAATTCTGGTATTGCAAATGAAAGGAAACTCAACTTTATTTCTGCAAAAAGAGTCTATACAATGGCATAAAATATCTCCCAGTTTGAACCCTTGTTTCATATCAAAAATAGGCATTTATAGCCTCTTACACACGGTTTTACAGATCCTAAAAACATGGATCTGTATTTAATAAAAGCAATTCAAATCTAATTCAACAAATTGGAAATAAAGTCTTAACAACTAAACTTAGAACTCGAACTGTCTTCAATCTCCAAAATTCGCCATCTGCATCCTTTAGCTCCTAGAATATTTGATGTGATGCAATGTGGAAAAACACTTGTCTTGACAGTTGGATTTCTCCAACGTTCATGGTCGATATTTGAGGAAGTTTTCTTTACATGTGGTTTCCAAAAATTCCTCAAATCTCTTATGTCGAATCCTTTGCAAGCAATTTTCATTCCCTTGATACGTTGGAACTCCTTCATAACCTGTTCGGAATGACCTGTTCTGTCCTTGGCTTCAAAAAATATTTTTCCAGCTTTCAACAACTAACTCGTTTAATATTCTGCAGGTTAGCTGTTGAAAGTCGCCACTTTCAACAGCTAACGGGTCATAAAATATCGCTTTGCGCTGGTGAAAGCCCTGATTGCACTCAAAACGAGTTTTCACCTTCAAAATTTTGATTTCATCAAAACTCAGTGTGCCTCCGGTTTCTCACCTTGCATATTAACATCGACTTGAGAAAGTACCTTCAGATCTGGATGGGATTTTCATCTTTGCTTTTGTTTCAATCTTCTTATCTTCCTTTTAAGGCATTTGGCAAGCCACCATAGACTGTTGTAATCTTTGGTGAGTTTTTGCTTTCTCTTCTTCTCTTTAACACTTTCCTGAGCCAATCTCTCAAACACAGCATTGGTTTTAGCGAAGTTTTCAGACAACTTCTTATACCTTTATTTGATTACCCATTCCAAAACCTCTTGCTGAGCGATTACCTCTTTCAGATGCTTGATTTTCTGAGACTTCTTTGACTTGGAGATTTTTTATGTTTCTCCTTCCTTTGTATGGGTGAAGGTCTCATAGTTTTGTGCATACTCAGTTGACTGCTCAGGACTCTTGGTGACAGGGCATTGATCTTGTTGCTCTGATTCTGAATCTGTATAGGGTAAGTTTAATATATTGGTCCTCTTCTATGTAGGCTGATCTATGGGCTGTTCTGCAGTGGTTTCAAAGCTTAACCTTTTCTTTGACCTGCGGGGCTTCACTCCAGAGATTCTATCTTCTGGAGGTCCTGGAAGGGTCCTTCTTTTTCTTGAACTGCTTTGAGGAGATGACTGTTTCTTTGAACCTTTCCCTTGTTCATTTACAGGCTGAGTCTGTGTTTCAAAACCCTCCCAGAATAGAAAATGCTCCCAGCTCCTTCCCTGCTGTTTTAATTCCTCCACAATGATCATTTTGATAAGACCAAAGTGGCACAGAGTATTCTTCATGCTCAAGGGTTGAGCCCTGATCTTCTTGCAAACCTTAGTTAAACTCTTATGTAAGAAAAAAGGTAAATTGAGGAGAGTCTTGCCTGTGAAATGGTCCAGGAGTTTGAAGTGATACATCATGAGTTTGTCATACCTGCCCTCTGAGATAATGTAGATTTGGATGCCCTTAAACAACTCCTTCCATTCTTCTTCTAGATAGGAAACTAGCATACGCTTTTTCCATGTGTGGTGCCTGAGCTCTTCTTTCAAATAAGCTCTGAAATTCAAATTTTTAAGGGCAGTGGTTTTGAACCAACTCTGGCCCGTTCTTGGTAGGCTTGTTTCTGCAGCAATGGAAGCTTCATCTACTATGATTTCCAAGCACCCATAAAAAGCTTTGTTCCCATTGAAAGTCTTGGCAAAATCTTCTGCTGTAGACTGGTGGCAACCATTTTGCAACCTCTCAACGAATTCAATACATCCTGCGTTTGAAAAATGTTTCTGGACTTCGGGATGTGTCTGTAAAAAAGCTAGGCTATCAAGCTCTTGCCTGAGTAGAGAACCACTGCGTCTCCTCACCATTATGTCACCCAAAATCCCAAGCGATTTTGCATACACGACTCAGGAAACTGATATTCGGGCCGAGGTCTTGCACTGTTGGAAGCACTCGGGAGTCAGCTATGTTTTTTAGCATTAGAAACTTATCAAACATTCGTGAGCGATGCATGATATGGAAGCAATAATCTGATTTGGTGTTGTCATCCCAGCAGTACAGCTTCTGTACCTGTGCCACTGAATTCAAATTTGCCAACCCTGATGCCATGATTGTGAAGCGTGAGTTTCTGAGCTGGATCCGAGATGTAATCCGACTGGGACATGGAACTCGAGTTTAAATGATTACCCACTTTCACCAGTGCATCCTTCTAATCGCATGGCGTGACTTGATCACATCATGATTTGATTTTTAAACGTGGATAAGCGCACGTGATTCCCTCTTTCTCCAACCAACGACCCGTGGAAAACGCCCCTCAGCTGTAGAAACTTACCACTTTCACCAGCGCATGATCCCGCAAGAACTGCTCCTTAGCTGTTGAAAGTATTCACTTTCACCAGCACACCACCCTATGAGAATTTATCCTTAGCTGTTGAAAGTCTTCACTTTCACCAGTGCACGACCTTGGAAGAACTGCTCCATAGCTGTGGAAAGTCTTCACTTTCACCAGCGCACGACCCGCGACACTGCTTCTTTGGATATTGTGGAATTCAACACTTTCACCAACGCAAAGACCTATGAGAGACGCTCCTTAGCTGCTGAAAGTTGCCAGTTTCCCCAACTAACACTCATCTTTTGGACACACGTTAGCTGTTGAAAGTGAATTATGAAAATTTTGAAAAGAAGACTTTTATGGGTCATATTATTCTCTAAACAAAAACCAAAACCTAAGTTTTGCAGCTAGAAAAACTCAAAAATGAATTGAGGAAACTACCAATAGCCATGCTATCCACCACAAAATGTGACCAAAGGGACAGGTTCATTTTGGGAGCTAACATTTGGCTCCAACTGAGATGGGCATCTCCCTGTGAGGTGACCAAGAACCTAGCTAGACTCAGTAGCTTTATTACAACTTGAAACAGAAATTTGAAAAAATAGTTTGCTAGTACCATTGGGCATGGAGTTATTTGAATGACAGAAATAAAGAAAACAGAATTGAAAAAGAAATATGTACAAGTAGAACCTGGCTTCAAAGGAAGCCTTATGAGAAATAGATCTTCAGGAAGCGCCCGTTGAAAGGGCCACCTGCTACTGGCTCACCTGAAAGAGTTTGGAGAACAAAGGTATTGTTCTACTGCACCGCTGTTATGACAAAAGGACCTGTCCAGAGAGCCTCAAATTTTCCGTGTTTCCCCTTCTCCTACCTTGTTGCATCCCACTTTAAGACTAAATCCCATGTTTTGAAGACATCTGATTTGACTTTCTTGTCGAAAGTTTTTTTGATTCTTTCTTGATGCAATTCTGTTTTTTCCAAGATCTTCTCTCTATCCTGCTGTAGTTCTACCAAATTATGAATTCTCCTGGTCAAATCACTTGGTTCAGAATCAGTTTCTTGTAAGAACTTTGCAACCGACAATGCAA
>SNQJ01S0284356.1:0-11047 GCA_010110895.2 Picea sitchensis | reverse complement strand
TTTTAAGTACTTGGAAGAAATCAGATATGGATTATATTGATTAAATCATATCATTTGCAAAAGACTAAGATAGCTAAAGTAGTCATTAACCAAATGCAAATAGATACACATAAACATGAAACAAAATATTGATATTATGAAAATCTAAAGCTGTAGCAGAACATCAAATTCTATCTCAGTCTGTATTAAAATTCCATATCCTTGTTNTTTTAGACACTGGAATAAATCAGATATGGATTATATTGATTAAATCATATCATTTGCAAAAGACTAAGATAGCTAAAGTAGTCATTAACCAAATGCAAATAGATACACAAGAACATGAAACAAAATATTGATATTATGAAAAGCTAAAGCTGTAGCAGAACATCAAATTCTTTCTCAGTCTGTATTAAAATTCCATATCCTTGTTCTCCCACGAATGAGGATGGTGTTATTACAAAAATAATAAGTATTTATAAGTTTTTCCACAGGGTAAAACCTCCCTGTGGACAGTATCAAACTGTTTACATAATCTGGGAAAATATTCCCAAGATCAAGTAAACTAGGAAACTAAAATGAAAATAAATCATCCAAATATCCTCTAAACTGTCCATCAAATCCCATGCAATTCTAGTTCACCTGAAAAGGATAAAAAATAGACAAGTTAGAAGACTCTTTTATCAATAAAATGATAAAAAATAAATTCTATAGACTAGCTACAGAATCATCTAATTCTGTAGCTAGTCAAAATGAGATACAAAATCAGCATCAGAATCGGTTCAAAATCTTTAAAAGAATTAAATCCAATTATCTTCCAATGATCACTTAAAAACGAATCAAAATGATTTTATCATTCAACATTAAACAGGATAAAAAATGATTCAACCGAACACAGAGATATGACTACTCTGTTTTTCTGTTACCACAAAATCGGGTTCTCAGAGTCATAATCAAACAGTAATAAGATTGTTTCATATCCAGTTTGAAATCGATAATCAAAACATATCGTATGTGATACAATCCAATCCAACCAAATCATTTTCCACTCGTTATAGCTGTAACAATATAGCAAAAAGATTCAAATCATTTAATCGAATACAAGGATAGAAATACTCTGTTTCGGTTATTGTTACAAGTCGGGTAAATGAAATCACATGTGACGACATCATAATCGTTTCTCAGCAAATCGAATGAGATCGTTTTAATATTTAATTGAAAACAAAACAAATCTCAAACACTTTGTTATACTTGTCTCATCACAAGCGAAATCATCGCACCGAACAGGATTATCACGATAACTGTATAGCAAAAATATTTAGGCCGTGAATGAATTCAAACCATAACTGACACATAACCAAAAACGTAACAGGATCAATCAAACAGAATTTGTCATAGATTTCGATCGTTGATCCTTGCACAGTCAACAGACAAGATCGATTAATTTTGATCGCAATTGTTTCAATCAAACGAATCGTAACAGAGTTTGACCAATTTGTTTCACAAATCTAAAATACAGAGCATCAATTAGAATCTGGAATCGATTCATAAAATGGACTTGCCAATTTAGAACAAAAACGAATCGATTTAGCTAAGGATTTTCACACAGTTGTTATGATTCGAATTCATTTCCCGATTCGGGCACGAATGGTATCTAAGTGTATTGTTTTCATCAAAGAAACATAGTAATTCTCCTTAACTTGGAATCAATCAAATATAGAACAACACATGACACAACATCGTAACGAGTATCTTCCCGAAAATGTTTACTAGTCATAGCATACCAATGATAACGAAATCGGATCCGAAAAAAATCGTAGCAATCAAACTTAATCAAACCGTTTATCAACTATAGCACATGGATCATAACCAAACCAAATCTGAGAATGATACAAACCAAACTATTAATTTTGTCACCTTAACAAGGCAAGGCAATCAATCAAATCTAAACGCATATCACTGAAATCCAATCAAAATCTATTGATTTCTATACTAGGAATAATCAAATCGTATACAGAATCGAAATTTGTTTCTATTCAAAGAAAAGCTATATATAGAATGCCTGCAATATAACAGAGCCATTCAAGATCTGAACATAACTGTTTAAAACTAAATTCAAATCGTTATATAAACCTAGATTATTTAAAAAATGAAATGATATCAAATTTTCCATACCTGTGTAGCGACGAGGCTGCTCAATTATACCAGCTTGGAATTTACAATAGTCGTGGTTGATTCCATGTTTTTAAACAGGATGGAGCCGGTCGTCTTTTGTTTCTTATCTGTCGCTTGTAGCTTGGCCTTTTGACTGGTAAGCAGTGTAATCTGGTCTTCCAAAGATTGAATCCTTGACTGGAGAATCGGAACATCAAGATAATATTGCTCTAACCATGAACTGCATTGGTCACAGTGTGGCTGTGTAGGTTTAGACAGAGCAGGCGAGGGTTTGGGCGAATGAGCGAGGGTTTCACGAGGCAATTCAATACCCGGGTAGTTAGGATCATCCTTAAGGCAGGGGGGTAGGTTTGATACAAAATCATACGAGGGTTCGACACACAAACCTTACGAATAGGGGTATTCACTAGCCAAGAAATGCTCCACTTCCGAATCAGAGTCCTCACTCAACACAATAGGGTTTGGCTCAACAAGGGGTTTTGGCTTGTTCCTTGCCATCCGTGAAATCAAACGTGCATTCTTTTTCCCTTTAACATTTGCAGTGAGGTTCATGTTGGGCATTTTTCTCACAGGTTTAACAGTCTCAACACTCTTAGTCACAGTGTGGGGTAAGTCGATAGGAGGGTCGGCCGAGGGTTTAGGAAGTAGGACATGATAGGGCACTGGGGTTTTAACCTTGACCTCACTCACCACAGGTTTGTCAACCTGTATAGGGTTCGGATCCTCGAAACCATTCCGAGCAACGAAATTGCTCCAACTATCCCCGTGCAGACTCAAATGACAGACAACGATAAGCTTAACAAGCCCATAATGAAAAAGGCTACTGTCGGCCTAGTGTCTTTTGTACTTCTTCAACATTTTAAATAGGCTACGATGCAAATAATAGGGCACATTGAGAGAGTATCCCATAAAAACCATAAGCAAACACAGGTGGTGGAGGAACACAAGTCCGTATCGACCTTTGTAGGTCACAAACTACTTGATTATCATTAACAAATCATGCCAACGTTGTTTGAGCATAGTTACGGGCATACCTCTATCACAGGAGGTGATGTTGCACGATTGAAACAACAATGTCCACGAAACTTCCTCGACCTTGCAATTCTTAAACCAACGCTGTCCAGAGGTAGATAACCCCGTGGCTAAGCTGATGAACTGTTCATCAATCTCTAACTGTACATCGCCTACCTTAGCTCGACATCCATTGAAGGTCATGGCAAACTGTCGAGCTACACAAAGGTTAAAACCCTCGAAACATTCCACGAAGGTAAGACATCCACTGTTTGCCAAATCTTGGAGGGCATTATCAAACATCAACAGGGCTTGACTGCCATTGGGTTAAACTCGCACGACTGGTGCCATGGAGATGAATGCATGGTAAGGGAAGGGTTTGAATTCATCAACACACAGTAACAGAGCTACCCGAACCAACAACAATGAATCGAGCCAAAAGGGGTAAGCATAAATGCGCGCATGCGAAGGTGGTGGAGTCTGCCATGCATAATATTCATTACCCAAGTACAACCGCCAAATTTCATAGCTGTTTACTCCATAATAATAGTTCAACCATTAAGCCATGTGTACAACCAATGAAATCAAATGTGTATACCGATACGCGCCAACACTATGCCATAGTGTTCAAAACATTTGACGTATAAATCAACACCAAAATCATTATGCGCCAATGTGTTAATTCATATAATCAAAAGTTCAACCAAGGTGCCAAAAGGTATTTATATAGTTGATAAACCAATAAGTCATGAAAAGATTATCATAAGGATCATATCATATATATAAAAACAAAAATAAATCATATCCCCTATGCATTTCATAGAATCAATGATTAGGAAAGTCATAAAATGCAAATCCAAAGGCTAAATGTCTTCGATAAAACTAAGTTATGCAATCAATATAAAAAAAATGTCCAATGAGCATAGTTTGAAAGTCCTTTCAGCCACATAATGATAAACAAAAGGTAAGTGCAGTAGGCATATCGATAAAAAGATCATGGAAGCTTAGATAGTGATCGAAATGTGATCCCGAAAGGAGAAGTTTTCACGCTTACAGTCGTGAAAAATTAATGAAGACAAATGTGTAAATGTCGCAAGAAATGAAAGTGTCATCTATTTGAAAAATGCGACGAAAAAATTGATGTTCGCAAGACATAGGTGTAGGCAGCTTATAGGATAATAAAAAAATGAATTGGTTGCCAACAAGAGGTAGGCCCCTATCCGGCCAGTCGAACCCTTCATTTATCTTTGTAACAATATATATAGATAAATTACATATGAGACCCAAAAAATGGATAGTCTTCTCTGATATTCCAAAAATAGATATCGGTTACACGAAGAGTAACGTACCAAAATCGAACTCCTACTTTCTAGGGAATGTTACAAACAAAAAACCGAAATATTTGAGATCCTTACCCCGAATGCCACCTATCTATAAAATTATGAGATTCTCTGAAATGTAGCCTGTTATGAATTTTTCATTTTAACTTTTCAATCTCTTCCTTTAACGTGTCAAGCCAACTAGGTTGGTCTTCTTCAATACCTTTAATTGTTCCAGCTCTAACTTCCTCCTTCCGTCACTTTTTCTTTTTGATCTCACCATCTTGCGTGTAGTGTCCATTTGCAAATCCCTTAATGATCAAATCTTTCATAATAGGATTCAACCTAGTTTCTTCGCCTGGTACTGGTTCATTCGCATATTTTACGTGAAATTTTGTTGTCATGAGTCACGCAACATGTCTTTCTCTCTTTTTACTTGATGGTTCTATCATATCGTTCGAATTTCCTAGTTTGCTGAAAACTGTTGGATATTTCTTCCAGCTTCCTTTGGTTTTCCAGGGAACATAATATTAATTCCCTTAATTGTACATGAATTGGATTTGCATTTATCCCGCTCTAGAATAAACTGTCAATTACCCAAAATAGAGTAATTTCACCTGTGTTTTGAGTAACAATCGCCATCAAGTATTAATCATGGGCTACTAACGAAAGTACTTACATGGATAATGACCTCTCACATTCGACCATCGATTTCCAATGATGATTCTTAAATCAGTTATTTGGCGGCGCTTACTTAGCATTGCGCGGATGAATGGTACCTAAACAAGTGTCTCGAGATGATTTGAATGGACGTAAAGTTTCCTTTCCACATGTGGCTCTTGGATTTGACACATTTAATGACACTTAACATGTGTTTTTGGGGTGTTATGAAGTGGTTTTGAGTTCACCCACTTTTCCCCCTGAAATGCACCCAGTGGTGCCACTTAGCCCCGAGTCGAAACCATGGTTTTCATTTCGGCCCGCTTTCAAGAATTAATCTCTATGCTAGTTCTCTGCACGAAATGATCCCTGACCATCAATATGTGGGGCCCACTATATATGACCCACCGGGTCCCATCAACTCCACACCTCCGCTAGACTTAGCCTCCTTCTGCTAGATATGGCCATGTCCTCCAGTTTATCGTGTCTCTAGACTGTTTTAGCCTCTCCTTAAGTCCTAAAACTTGGATTCCATATAAAAAAAATTATAGTGATAATAGGTTCGACATCCATAATCCACTTCCCTCCTTCTGGATTTGATTTGGAGTCAGAATCTACCTCTGACTCAGAAGATTTTAGTTCGACCACCAGTGGCTTCTTGGAGCGATATTCTTTGGTGTTGTGCCAAGGGATTTTATGGTATTCACACCACTTTCCCATGCCCTTCTTCGAATTCTCATTACCCTTCTTATGTTGTGGCTTGGAATGGTTGTCCTGAGAGTGGCCATATTTTTTATGTCTCTTGGTTTTTGGGTTGGGGACGCCTTTACCCTGCTTCGAATGTGAGGAGTTTGTATATCCAAACTCTCGCCTCTTATGCTTAAATTTATTCTCGATCTTGACAACATATCTATAAGCCACACCTAATGATGTGATGTCCAGAAAATCCATTTATGTTTGAATGTATATATGCAGACAACCATGGTATTTGAGCACCAGATTTCTCTTAGAGTCCTTGATACCCAATTTGGTGTGCAGGGTATGGAAAATATTGGTGAAATATGGTACTGTATGGTCCCTTTCCTGATGCAACATGGTCCATCTTGTGTACTGGTTTTGTAGCTTCCAACAGGGTAGTATTATTCTTTAATGGCATCCCAAAAGGAATCCCATGTAGGGGCGACCACAAATATTTCATATTCCTCTGTGGCTCTTTGCGCAGAGTAAGTATCCCACCAATCCTTAACATAAGGGACAACCTTGAGGAGTGAAAAAGTAATATTTTCCCTATCGAAAAAATTGTGGACTAAAAATTACCCTTCGAGTAGATTCAACCATTTATCTATATTATCTGCATCTATTATTCCTTCAAATAATGGAATATCAAAATTTACTTGTACCTTTAAGGGGGTTGCATGGCCGATTGATGAAGACGTGTCTCCTATGGGCAACCACCAAAGGATCTATGCAAATTTTTCCATCATTTCATTTCTTTTTCGCGCAAGGGATTCCTCAAGAAAAATTTTAAAAGGATCTCTTGCTCCATCATATTTCTTTTCATCCCCCATGGATTGTTGTTGGGATTGAAACAATCGATATTACAAAGGATCGACTGGTGAGAGTCATAACTTCTTATACCCAGATCTTGTCAGGGACATGCACAAAGAAAAATAATTGAAGAGAAGACCACTCTGATACCACTGATCTGGATTTATGAGCAGAAAAAAATGAATAACATACTAAATAAAATAAAAAAGAGATACGGAAAATAGCAACAGATATCCAATGAACAATAACTTCTATTGAATAAATAAAATAGGGTGAAACTGTAAAACTACAGAACTGAAAACAACTTGCTCGAATGGTGGTAGTTATCTCTTAGAAGAGATGTGGCTGCTACACAAATACATCTGAGAAGAATGATTAAAATGAGGCTCCAGAGGCCTTTTTAACATTACTCATGAATTCCAAAACCCTAGACATCCAAAACCCTAACCCTAGGAGATGAAACTCCAAAAGTTGTGTGGGCCCCGATGGGTAAGTTGGTACCTCAACTTCCTAGGGTCGTAACGTTTGCATACGACCTCTGTTTTAGGTGCATGATATCCCGTTGAAAAGGTATTTTTGATAAATAAACATTATTCCATCAAGCTCTGAGTCTATATACAGTTTGATTGTGGCAAGCCAAAAAACACTGTTGAGGGCCCCAAAATGGCCCTAGAAGTACAGAAAGATGCACTGACATGAAAACTTCCAAAATAAGCCAGTTGGATTAGGTGGGCAGCCAACAATATCCACTTGGAAGATGTGCAGGGCTTCAGAAAGACCGAAAAGTGTAGAACCCACAATTGTAAATAATTACTGAAGAACATGTTGAACTAAAAATTGCCAAGAGGAGCCAGTTGGAATAGTTGGGTGGCTACCAATATCCACCTGGATCAATGTAATATGTAAGATCATACATTGAATTTTAATAAAGAACCACATCATAGGTTGCAGAAGAGAAGGAAAAAATAATGGGGGGTTGTGACTCCATAAGAGGGGGAAGACTCATGGGTTTAATTAGGCTAAGTAAAAAGGACATTAGTAAGTGACTTAATTCAAAGTCCTTGCAACCTTAATTATGTCCCTTGATTATAAATTAATGTGTGTTTTATCCATCATTGGGGGTTATCTCATTTATATTTTTTCCCATGCAAACAAATTATTATTTGGTCAAAGGATTTGTAAGAGAGTTAAGATGTTGGGTGCCATTTGAATCATCAAAGAGCCAAAATATCAAAATTTTGAATTACCCTGCAAAAAATCATTCGGTTGGGGAAATCATGATAATTATGCTTGAGAAAACTACCCTCAACATATTATAAGTGAATTGTGAAAATATACAACAATTAATTAGGTGATAACTATGGTTGTATGGATAAAAAGAAAATATTGAGTAAATTTAGCCATAGATGATAATCCTTGGAATCTCAATAACAATATTCCTCTCCATATTTTGCTTGATCCCTAGAGGGAAGTGGGATAACTTGAGGGACTACTAAGTAGAGAAGAGGATTCCATTCCTTGGGTTGTGCATGTTGATGGGTAAGAGGATTGTGGATTGGAATTGATGTGGGCGTAATTATTGATTGTGAACCTAAGAATTGGATTTTGAGAAGAGAAAATTGAGCCAACCATAGGAAGAGTTTATCCTAGCTGCAAGGCCTTCTATTGGTTGTAACTTACACATAACAACTAGCTAGAAACATAACTGTAGTCAAGTCAATAACAAGCATTGATCTAGAAATACTATGAATCTAGTAACCAGACACCAATGTCATGTGATTCATTTCTTCTTAGTGTATCCTCCACATGATACGACTAGCTAACAATGGTGAACAAGATATTGAGTGCAACTTCTATTCTTACTCCTCTTCCTGAGGTATGGAAGGATGGTTCTACTTTTTGGGCTTGTAATGCCAAGGAAATTTCTTTACAAGGATGATTATCTCTAGGGTCTCTTGAATGCAATTTCAGTAATGCTAAAATGTGTAATACCCCAATTTTGATCCCCCAATAAAGCATTGTATAATTGTAAGTATTATGAATTGTTGCAGGCCAAGTGATGTAATATGTAAAAATTGTACATGGAAAAATAATAAAATGAAATACACCATTGGCTATAGATGAGTAAGGACCAAAGTAATGGATGGGATTCCACAACAGAGGGGGGTTTATGGGGGTTTTAATGGATTTCCATATGCCTTGAGTCTCAATACATCTTCATTAAACAAATTTTCATTTATATGTTTATCCCTTTGACTTATAAAACACTTAAATCATTGAATTCATGTAAGAGGTTGGGTTAGGAATTCATCCCACTCAGTTATTATAACATGGGTTGAGTGTAATAATCCTTGGGTGAAGATTAAGAGTCAAGAAATCATGGGAGAAGGGGATTTTTGAGTAGGAAAGAGAACATTTTTACAATTAGCAAGAAGTGATGAAAAAAAAACTTGAGTGTTGAGAAAGAGTGGCCACCCATAGTGGGTATGGAAGATAGTTTCCTGGAAATGGTAATTGTGTTGAGAATGAGGTTGGTATGAATGTGGGTGATTCATAATGAGGACATTACCCAAGATCATTTGTAAATGTTGTGTGAGCACTCTTGTTTCAGTTGGATTTTCTAGAGGCCTTGGTAAAGAGATTTGAAAACTAGGAAGATGAGCAAAAAAATCTTCGGATATCTCCCAAAAATCCTATTCGGTGAGTGCAGAAAAATCATCCATCAAAACAAATCATTGGGAATAAAGATGTGGGAATTGAAACCTAAAGAACATTATGCTCACCAGAAGAAAGACATCTAGCATTGTTGTCCACAGTTGAACCCAACAACTTTGAAGAAGCCAACACTGATGAACATTGGATCAAAGCTATGGAAGAAGAAATGGATCAGATAGAAAATAATGAAACATGGGAACTTGTTCCAAGGCCTAAAGATAAGAACATGATTGGCACAAAATGGGTATTCAGAAACAAGTTTAATGAGGATGGACATGTAACCATGAATAAAGAAAGGTTAGTATGAAAGGGATATGCTCAATTTGAAGGAATAGATTTTGAATAAATTTATTCCCCAGTTGCCAGAATGCGAGAATTCAGACTCATCTTGGTTTATTCATGTTTGAATAAAATCAAAGTATATCAGATGGATGTAAAATAATCCTTTCTAAACATAGAACTAGATTAATAAGTCTACATCAAACAACCAGAAGGGTTTCTACTGTCAGAAAAGGAAGATTATGTTTGCAAATTGAAGAAGGCATTGTATGGACTCAAACAAGCCCCCAAAGCATGGTATTCAATATAGGATAGGTATCTACAATAAAAAGGGTTGAGGAAAGGTAATGCATACAAAAATCTCTGCATAAAGGTAAATCAAGATAGTATATTGATAATTGAATTTTATGTTGATGATATTATTTTTGGAAGTGATGATGAAAATATGAGTCAAAAATTTGCTAACGACATGCATAATGAATTCAAAATTTCAATACTTAGTGAGTTTTATTTCTTTTTGGGACTCTGCATATGTCAACAAGATATATGTATTTTCATCTCCTAGACCAAGTATATCAAATAAATGTTAAAGAAGTTTGGAATGGTATATTGCAAGCTTGTAAGTACTCCCATGCAAACCTATTTCAAATTGAGAAAAGATGATATATCCAAGGATGCAAATCAAAGACTCTACAAAACGATGATTGGCAGTTTACTCTATGTGACGACATCGAGACTAGATGTGATGCAAGAAGTTGGACAGGTGAAAATATTTCAAGTAGCACTGAAGGAAACACATGTTATGGTAGTAAAGAGTATATTCATATATCTCAAAGGAATAAAATACTATGGATTATGGTATCTGAAAGGGAATGATCTATCTCTAGTTGCATACACAGATGTGGATTGGGCAGGAAGTGTTGATGATAGAAGAAGTACAAGTGGAGCATCCTTCTACTTGGGTGATTGTATGGTATCCCGGTTGAGCAAGAAATAGGCTTCAATATCATTGTCCACAACATAAGCATAATATATTGTAGCAACAAAATATTGTAGATAGGTTCTTTGGATGAAGAAAACTTTGCAAAACATATAAGTAGAATATGATGATCCTATTTCAATATTTTGTGATAATACTAGTTCTATAAGTATCTTTAAGAATCCAATGATGCATTCCAAGATGAAACACATACCGATCAAGTTTCACTTTCTATGGCAGCAAGTTACAGAGAAGAACATCAAGGTAGAGTATGTTGGGACAAAAGAACAGATTGCATATATCTTCACAAAACCTATTCCAAGGGAGAATTCTGAGTATCTTCGACATAAACTTGGAGTAGTTTCAACCCCATAGTGATCTA
>SNQJ01S0284354.1:0-11047 GCA_010110895.2 Picea sitchensis | reverse complement strand
CCTAATAGAAGCTTCCGCTTCTATTAGGTCTTCTTACATCCGCCTTATTCTATTTTATTGAAAGGTCTTATTAATATTGACCTTTATTACATACGAATACATTGATCTACCTATGTGCAGGTTAGGACCTTAACAAAGTACTCGTGCAAACCTCCTTGCTTGGTACAGAGAAAACTGGTGGCCAAGATCCTATGGGAGGAGGAGAGTAACCTCCATCCATGACTATTTCTAAGTAAGAAGAAAAAGTATCTCTCGGAGCATCGTGGTCTAGATCGGGGGTGGCCAATGATAAATCCATTAGGAGTGGTTGTGCCTATGGTTGGGTGGAAACAGGAATCCCTTTCAGTAGTCCATTCATGAAATCTGGTTTTCTGATAAGTATCTTCATACTCTGTGTATTGAAATGGAAATGGTGATTGAATATATTTATATGTCTATGACTAAGACCTATGTTGAATGGTTAAGTTAGAAATATGCATTATCTCTTAGTGAACTCGTTCTTTTAAATGGGTGTATGCTTGACTCAACCGAACAATTAAAGAGTTGTAAGATGTAAGCCTGCAATAGTGACAAGAAAAGATTTATTGGAATGGTTAAGTCATGTCGGTCTCTAAAACCTACCCTCGCAGGAATTCCAAGTTCAAACCTTATGGAAGGAGGACACCTCCTTCAAAAATTTCACCCGTATTACCAAGGGATCATGTCCATGTCCTTAACCCATTTACGACTAAAGTAATTAGTGTGTATCCCACAAAAGTTTTCAAAGGACCCATGTGACCAAGGTCTGGGAACCCTGCGCTAGGCCCAAAAGAAGTTAAGCCTTCTGGATTCAGAACTCCAGGAGTTCAGAGCTCCATCCTATTTTAACCCTACCATTTATAAATCATCCAAAGGAAACTGATAGTTACGGTTACCCACCAGGTTAACCGACACCTCGCGGTTTCCTTATCCGGGATAGTTAGACTTTCCCCACCATTAAACCTTGATCCATTTATTTATCGCAAAGTAACGTGAACCACCAATCAAATATTATTCAAGAATCCTCTTGGCTATTGGATCTATGTCAAGGTACTTCAACAAAGTCCTGCTTCGAGAGAATAGAGTGGCCATGAAGTCGAAACTCCCGAAGGCCGAAGTTATGATGTGACGAGAACCGTATATCTAGGGATCCTTCAGGATATTCCCTGGCCGTTCAATTTATGCCAAGGTTAGCCCAATGTTGACCACTGCGGGATCAAGGAGGAATTCACACGACAAATCCCCCGAACACCGAAGTTACGAAGTAACGAAGGGCATAGATCCAAGGGTTACGTGGACACACCTTGACTATGAGATCGAAGGAATTGAAAGGAAATCAGTCTAGGGTGACGTGGTATGTTGATGTCACCCACGGTGAAGTGGAACCACATTTAATGTTCCATGTGTCACCTGGATTCAAATGTTTCACAGAACCTACGTGCCCATTAAAAAATGACATGTGTCACCCACTATAGGGGCCATGTGTCCTCTCTTCCTTGTTGCATGTCATCTCTAGAAATTACCTATTTAGTCCATGTGGCAGGAGGAGTATTCAGGACCCACCTGTAATTGTCGTTGCATCTAGTATGTCACCCCGTGCGAGAGTGAGCCCTTCGGGAGTTCAAGATTTCAAGACTCTTGGTGGGTTTAGGATGTAGTGTCATGGGTAAGGTGAAAGGCCTGAAGGCTAGAGCCACATGGAGATATTCTAGGACTTTAGGAGTCCGGGACTTCGAGACTCCAGAGGTTTGGAATACAGTGTCAAGGGTGAGTTGAAAGGCCCGAAGGCTAGATTCATGTGGCGATATTTCAAAATCCTTTGGGATTTAGGGAATTTGGGACTTCGTAGGACATGCATGCAGAAAAGATAAGGGACATTCAATGCAAAAGTGTCAAACGCCGAATTCTCCTCTAGCTTGTGTGTTAGATGAGGATTAAGTCTCATCTTTGGTTTGGACGGTGGATGGACCTTCCCTATGGGAGGTAGGAACCTGGAAATGGTATGAATGAGATGGATCCATGTGGGCGCCATGTGGTCCTCAACCAATGAATGCGTGAAGGACTTCGGGAATCCATAACTTGAAATCCATAGTCATATTAGAGCCCGGTAGCAGTCGTTAGAAGTATACGAGTGAGTAGAAGAGGATGAATTATCTCGGAGAGATGATTTGAGATGAGTTGAGTGAGTAATATTTTGATGCCCCATCCCTAGAAAGGGTACTTAGGGGTCGGGTGTGTTACAGGTACAACATGTTGCTATTGCAATATACTATTCTTCTATTGTAGACAAAGATACAGATGATTGTTTCGCACTCAACCATGATACTGGGAACTCACCCAAATAGAAATATTCTCCACTTGTAATTCTTCTTTCATCAATGCAACCTGCTTAGTCTACATCTGTGTAGGAAATAAGAGATAAATCATTCCCTTTTGAATACCATAATCCAAACTATTCTATACCTTTGAGATATTTTAATATCCTTTCCACTGCCATAATGTGTGATTCCTTTGGTGCTTCTTGAAACCTTGCAACCTATCCAACTACCTACATCACATCCAGTTTATAAGTTGTCACATAGAGTAAGATGCTTATCATTGATCTGTATTGTCTCTGTTCCACATCCTTAGAATCATCATCCTTAATTAAATTGCAGTTGGTCTGCATAGGAGTATTGACTGGTTTGCAATATTCCATTCCAAACCTTTTTAACATTTATCTGATATACTTGGTTTGAGAGATGAAGATACCTTTGTTGTTATGAATTATCTATAGTCCCAAAAATAAATACAACTCTCCAATTAATTAAATCTCGAACTCATTCTACATGTCTTTGGAATTTGTCTGACTCATCATGTCATCATCACTTCCAAAAATAATATCATCAACATAAACTTCAATTATCAAGATACTATCTTGATTTACCTTTATGTATAGATTGTTGTCTACATTTCTTTCTGGAACCCTTGTTGTTGTAATTACATGTCCAATATTGAATACCATGCTCCGGGGGCTTGTTGGAGACCATATA
Organism: Picea sitchensis; assembly: GCA_010110895.2. Taxonomy (NCBI): domain Eukaryota; kingdom Viridiplantae; phylum Streptophyta; class Pinopsida; order Pinales; family Pinaceae; genus Picea; species Picea sitchensis. The sequence goes on along the minus strand of SNQJ01S0284354.1, from coordinate 7,997 downwards.
GTGCTTTCTTCAACTTGAAAACATAATTTTCCTTTTCGAACAACTGAAATCCTTCTGGCTACTTGATGTATACTTCTTCTTCTAACTCTCCATTTAGAAGGGTTGACTTTACATCCATTTGATACACCTTGATATGTTTGGAACATAGATAATCTAGAATCAACTTGATTGCTTCCATTCTAGCAAAAGGGGCAAAGGTCTCTTCCAATTCTATACCTTCAACCTAAGCATATCCTTTACATACCGGTCTTGCTTTGTTCCTGGTAACCTGTCCATCCTTGTTCAATTTGTTTCTGAAGACCCACTTTGTACCAATCATGTTTTTGTTCTTAGGCCTTGGAACAAGTTCCCATGTATCATTCTTCTCTATCTATTACAATTCTTCATTCATAGCTTTGATCCAATATTCATCCATGTTGGCTTCTTCAAAACTACTTGGCTCAATTGTGGATAACAGTGCTAGGTGTTGTTTTTCTGGTGAACACATTCTTCTTCAGTATTCAACTCCTGCATATTTATTCCCAATGATTTGTTTTGGTGGATGATTCTTCTGCACTTGTCTACTAGGTGTATTTGGAGGTGCCTGAAGATCTTTCTTCTATTGCACCACCTCTTCTTCTTCTTCTTCTTCATCATCTACTTCTTCGTGATCCTATTCCATTGAATCTTTGCTTCCTTATTTTCTCCTCCACCCATCTATTTCATCAATCGTCTCATTTATGTTTTTCAATATTATTTTTAAGTCTTAGATTGAAGCATTTGTATTCTTTTCTTCTGCCCGAGTACCCAACTAGTATGCCTTTATCAACTTGAGAGTCAAATTTTCCAATCTTGCCATCTTCTCTTTTGATATAACATTTGCTTTCGAACACTCTGAAATGCTTCACATTTGTTGATCTTCCTTTCCATATCTCATAGGGAGTTTTATCACTATTATTTATAAGAATTCCTGAATTCTGAATATGAACTGTTGTATTTATTGATTGTACCCAAAACATGTCCTTTAACTTAAAATATTTCAACATGATTCTGGCCATTTCCTATACTATTTTGTTCTTCCTTTCGACAACTCCATTTTGCTGAGGTGTCCTGGATGCTGAGAACTATTTCTTTATCCCATTTTCACTACATAAAACTATGAATTCCTTTGATGTAAACTCTCCTCCATTGTTTGATCTCAAACACTTTATTTTTTTTTTAGTTTCAGTTTCAACCATTTCCTTGTATATCTTGAAGTGTTCAAATGCCTTTGATTTCTTCCCGAGAAAGCAAACTATAATCATCCTTGTGTAGTCATCAACCAGTAACATACATTGTTTTTCTTCATTCAATCCCTTTGTTCTTGTTGGTCCACATAGATCTCTATGTACAATATCTATTGGTTTTGTTATGGAGTATTCCTTAGATTTGAACTTGGTCTTGGTTTGTTTTCCCTATAGAAAATGTTTGCATAGAATATTTCCTGGCTTCTATATCTCAAGAATTTATTTTATTTCTTCTTTCTGTTGTTTTGATGAGATTATCAAAGTTTATGTGACCCATTCTTCTATGCCAGGTCCAACTTTCATCATCCTTTCCTAGGAAACATCTTCCCTTTCCAATTTAATTTAGTACATATATGTTGCCTGGAGTTCTTACAAATGTAACTACCAACTTTCCTGATCCCACTTTACTTATCTCACATTCCTTTGAGTCAAACATAAGTTTGTGTCCTTTATCACACATTTGACTTACACTTAGAAGAATTTACTTCATGTCTTCAACTAGTAGAACAATTTCTTCCCTGGCATCCTTGTTTCCAAGCTTGACTGTGCCTCTTCCTATAATTTTGGCTGAGTTGTCATTCCCAAATGAAATTGATCCATCTCTTTCCTTATTCAATGTTAGAAACTATTCCTTATCACCTCATATGCTTTAAACAACCATTTTCAACATACCACCCATGTTGCTTGTGTTGATATTGTAAGGCAAGTGTGCATTCTTCAGTTTTGAATCGATCCTGCTTCTTTATCCATCTCCTTTGTGGTTCTTGTCTGTGACTATTGATATTTTTTTGTGATTATCTAGGAGGAACAATCAATATACAATCCTTGGCCATGTGTCCAAAGTTGTTTCACTTTTAGCATTCTAATTCACTTCTCAAGGATTCAAATATGTTGTAGCTTATGCTCTGTGCTTCCTGAGACCTTCTTGTATAACCATTTCTTATGTATCCTTCATAGTTGTTTTTGTTCTTGGTATTGGCTCTACAATTCACAACTTTATGTCCAAAATTATTACATGAATAACATAAAACAAGGAAAATAGTTTGATATCTAGGGGTGGAAGATCTTCTAAATGGTGTTGTTCTTCTGAATCCTTCATCTTCTCGGGTTCTCTCTATTGCTAGATGTTGCTGATTTTGAATTCTGAATATTATGGGTGGTGCAGTGTCTGTGTATACTTCTTCTTGGTTCTACTTTCCTTCTTCCTTCTTAGGAGAGCCTCTGACTATTTCTGCATAGCTTCTTTGTTATGTTGTCTTGGAGCTTGAGCCTTTCTCTGTCTGGTTATATCCTAGCCCAGATTTTTCATGGTATAGCTTTTAAATACTAATGATCTCATCCATTACTTTGGTGTTTTTCTGTTGCATGTCCTTCTTATGAAGATCTTTTCTTAGAGTGACTATTTCTGCTTCCAAGCCTTCGATCATTTTTTTCTTTTCATCTAACTGACCTCTGAGTGCTTCTTTAATTATTTTGTCTTCTTATACTTGGATTTTTAACTTCACAATCATTTGCTTGACTTCTTTGGAGTTGGAATTTTGAGATCCTTCTTTCTCTTTTAGTTCTTCTTTGAGTGACTTGATTTTCTTTCTTTCAATCCTTAGTTGTTCTAGTGAACTGATTAATTCTTCTCTGAGATCGACTTCTCCTTCTTCTTAAGAATCCTCTTCAAAATATTATACTACCATGAAGAGTACTCTTTTGGTATTATCTTCATTGTCTTCATCCTCATCTGATGATGAAATTTCTTTGTGGGTGCAAAGACATTTCTTGAAGAATTTATTTTTGTTTCTTCTACCCTTTTTATTTTTCTTTTTCTTTTTAGGATCTTCTTCTTCATCACCTTCCTTATTCTTATGAGGACATTTAGAAGAAAAATTACCAATACCACCACAATTAAAACATTTCAATGGAATCATACCTTTGTATTTTTATGTTCCTCTTTTCAACTTCCCGACGAATTTTTCCATTTCTTCATCTTCCTCTGAATCATCGTTGCAACTACAATCTGACTTTGGATTTTGCTTTTTCTTCTTCTTTTTATTCTTGTATGCCTTGAATGATGATTCCTTCGTGATTGAGTTATATTTCTATATCCTCATCTCATAAGCTATGAATATCCCATGTAACACGTCTATAGTCAATGTATCTAGATCCACCCTTTCTTCTAGAGCTGAAATCTTTCAATCAAATCTCATTGGTAGATATATTAGTAACTTTTGAACATCAACATGTTCTTTCATCTCATCTCCAAATCCTTTGATACCATTCACTACTTCATCGGCTTGTAGAAAGTAAGATGAAATTTCTTCATCTTCTTTCATCTTCAATTGCTCGAACATGGCTCTACGAGTTTGAAGTTTATCTCCCTTGACTTTGGCGTCTCCTTCGTAGATGTTCTTAAGTTTTTCCCAATTTATTTTGTGAATTCATTATGCATGAACTTGACATGTATTTATTTAGTCAAACCATTCAGAATAACATTTCTAGCCCTTGAATCATTTTCTTCAAGATTCTTTCCATCCTTGTTTGTCAAGGGAGTAACTAGTGCTTTGCATCCATCTACTATTGCTCTCCATACATCAAATCCCTGTGCCTGCACATAAGTTTTCATCCTTATGATCCAGAAGGAATATCCCAATATCCAACCCTCATTCCAATAAGTTGTCACAAACCGTCATTCCAATATCCACAATAATGTCTTCCAAATCAAATACTCATTAAATACTAAGATTTTTTTGTGTTGGACTTCTACAGAATATAGACACTAACATACATAGTAAATCATACCTCTCAACCTGTAGCTAAATTGATGGATTTTATCTTCAAAGCTTTAGTTTTCTAAACAAATCCACATCCTGTGCTCTATAATATTGCAGATGTTCGTGCCCTAATTCCTTTGCAACTCACGTATTTCTTTGCTTCTTTGAGAGTCCACGTTTTCTTTCACTCAACACTACAGATCTTCATGCCCTTCATTCACTGAAAATCACAGATGTTTGTGCTCTTCCTTCTCTACAACCCATAGATAGCTTCATGAATACCCTAGAATAGTAATCTCAACTTCGTCCCTTCGTCTCCTACAACTTCTCTCTTCATTGAAGTTCGCTTCCTCAGACTCACTGCTTCATATTTTTCCATAGTACCTTCCCATAACACTTTACAACATAGAGATTCAATGTGCTCAATAGGTGTAAATGGGAGTCTCTTGATCTCTTATTTATACTTTCCAAGTGCCTTCCTTTAGGGGATATCTTGTAACTTTTTTACCCATTTTCCTTCTTTTAGGGATAACCCACATTCTTGTTGCAACTACTTTACCCATAATTAGTAAACTCATAATTTATTTGTTACAACTAATTTACCCATAATTAATTTCTTGTTGCAACCACTTTGACTAACAAAATTCTTGAAGACTTTCTATAGGATTCTATAATAATTGACTTCTTGTTGACCTTCTAGGAGTTTCTAGATTATTCTTGAGGGTCCTCCAATATTTACAAAGCCATATCTCCTCAACTGTAAGGAGCCATATGATGTACCACCTATCACCAGAAATGACATGACATGTACTATCCAGCTATGATAGTCTTACTTACAAATACAATTACCTTCATGTATATATTCCTCGATCAACTGTGGCTTCTGTTGAAACTAGGTCTTAAAGTTTTTATCTCTAAGACTAAAACTTTTCTTTTCTGGGATTCAAATTTTCATAAGGTATAATCCTCGCTATCAGTCCCAAAAACACGATACCGAAATGGCTTTATTTTTTAATAATAAAAGGCATAAATCTCAAGTGTTTTTAAAGTCTCGACGCACGTTCTATAAAGTACTTTTAATCACGATAAGTTAAAACCCTAAAGGAGTTAATTAACAATATTTTAACCTTTCGGGATTTGGGGTCACTAAGAACAATACGTTTTCAATACATTTCGAATCGCAAATCCCGATCCCTGATTTCCCGAAAAAAATGGAAGTTAGTTCTTGATCTTGATTAATTAAATTACTAATACCAAAGTTAAGGCCTAAACTAATCCCTTCGTGATTTCGGGATTCAGGGTTTAGTGGTGACATACCTTGTGTAAGTGAGATCCCCGAAACCCTGAAATGTAAAGTCCTGACTCAATACCAAACTAAGGCCTAAACTAATCCCTTCACAATTTCAAGATTAAGGGTTTAGTGGCGACATATTTCATGTAAGAGAGATCCCTGAAACCCCAAAACACCAAGTCCTGACTCAATACAAAACTAAGGCCTAAACTAATTCCTTTGTGATTTCGGGATTCAGGGTTTAGTGGCGACATACCTCGTGTAAGCGAGATCCCTGAAACCTCGAAACGTGAAGTCCTGACTCAATACCAAAGCTAAGGCCTAAACTAATCCCATCATGATTTCAGGATTCGAGATTTAGTGGCGACATACCTCGTGTAAGAAAGACTCCCAAAACCCTGAAATGTGAAATCTCGACTCAAAACCGATGTTTAAAATGAACTAACTTCGTTTTTAAAACACATTTAATGGTAATTAAACTTCTTAGGTATTTTAATTTTTTGGGTTCCGTTGAACAAGATCTTTCGAATTTTGATTTTAGAATAGCCAAAATACGACCATATTAATAACAGATAGCTGGTGATTTCTGTGACACAAATGTATTTCTCAAAAATATTCTCTGCATTAAAGGTATTAAATTCTTGGCATCTGCGTCAGTACTTTCACCATAAAATGAGTTAAAGGAAAATTAAAGGTCTGTGTTTTGAACCTTATTCATGTTCTTTCTATCAGGAGTAAGTTGCATCCAGCTGAGCTTATACACCTCTCTTATGTGACAAGTTTTCGTTCCAATACAAAAGTTATGGCACCAAAGAAGGGACCCAAGTAGAGTGAAGATACAACTGATATTTCTAGCCTAGAGGGAGATGTCATATCTGACACCATGCCACATGCTATCGACTCTATCAAATCCCAGAGACAAATCTATGAAAATCTGGACTACAAGATAAAAAAATTCCCTAATGATTCTGAAAATCACCTTCGGGACATAGTAGAATCAGAAATTCATAAGATTGCAACATGCCCACGGCTCATGGCATACAACGACATGATCAGTTGGGATTTAGAGAAGATTGATATTCCAACGATATGCATTTTAAATGATCAAGTGGTCATTATCGACTCATTCAGACCTGAACATATCCAGGTTATGTACAAACTCTCACCCAATCCTAAATTCATTTACAATGCCAAATTTATAGCTGAATTTTAGAGAAAGGAATGCATTGAGGAAGACCAAACTTACCTTGATTTAATCAAAGGCTGGTGGAGATGTGATCTAGGGGATCAAATTTTGCTCAAAATTCAAAGTTCTTGGAATCGCTTCAAATCAAACGGGAGCGTATGCCTCGTCGTCATGAACCCAATGCAACTCATTTGGGTTCAAACAGACATTGGATGAGAGAGATATCACATTCTGTTCAAAACGACAAACAGGCAAAAACAAATGTGCTGACTCTACAGTCCGTATAGTCCGTATGGATGTTGATGTGGAAGACCGTACGACACGTGGCAGGTGTTGGTTGGCAAAATTGTGTATGAGTTGGCATATGACACATGTCATCGATGGCGAATGAAATGTTGACACATGGCCCACTCAGTGGCTGCCATGTGTCACCCTAGAGTTGGTTTAAAATTTATGTTGTTGGTCAGATTCGACCCCGTGACCTCCGGGCAGGGGGTAATGCTTTGGGAAGGGCCACCCAACTGGCATGCCACCATATGGTTCTTATAATATATATGGAAATCAAATTATTTGAATTTGTATAAGCTTTGAAATGGGCGTGGGCCGAGCCAGGGCTTAGCCCTGGCCTTGGTCATATACATTGCAATGTAACCACCGACGCGGTGTGCCCTCCGACCATTTACCATATAGCCCCTTTTTGTATGAGTCCCAATCTTATGTGTATACAATGTGACCACGAGCGCGCCTTTCCGGCCGTTTAAAATTTTTGGCCCTTTTTAAATATACGCATGGTCATATGGTGGCCCATGTGCCCTCGACCTTGGCGGTTAGGGGCTAAGGTGAGTAACCATCCTACAGTTCGCACCGGTTGTACGGTTGCACCTGGTGCTGGGTTTTTACACATATATTCGCGTGGGGGCTAGGTTGAGGAAGCAAGGGTGCATTTTGGCGATCCAGACACAACAAGTTTGAAGGGGAACTTCCAGGAAGCCTATCTTCTTCAATTTTTGGCCAAAGGAGGTGCCAAAAAAACCCAGCTAGGGGTTTTTGGACGTTCTAAATCCATTAGAGCCATCTATTTGACATTTTGAGCATTTTAAAGAACATATTTTAGCACTTTGAGAAAATAATACAAAAGATCCATTGGAAGTTGGACCAGGAGATGTAGCCCAAGAGAGGGGTGAACTCCTTTATCACTTGTTGTGTTATGTGTTTTCTGTTCACTGTTATTTGCTACTGTTTATATGCATCTTGAATGTGTAATTTTTATAAAATTGTGTTTTCAATTGAACACATGAATTAAAACTTGCAAATATTTTCAAGAATACAAGTCTTCTTCATTTTTAGATCAAGTTGGTATCAGAGCATAAGTTTTTGAAGACTTGATTATTTGCAAGTGTTTTGTTTTCTGATGCTCACAAGGTTGAAAATCACAAGAGGAGAAGGTCAACTTGTAGAGCCAAGTTCTCATCCTTCAAGAAGAAATATTATAT
>SNQJ01S0284352.1:0-11047 GCA_010110895.2 Picea sitchensis | reverse complement strand
GATCTACCCGGATCTAGCATGCGATAGAAGATCAATGGAGTGAAATACTTAAGTAGTTCCTCAATGAATATTGCTTCCATCATGCCAGATCAAGAGGGTGATGGTGAAGAGTTAGAAGAAGTCAAACAGAAGCGCAGAGACGAGGTAGAGATTTCAAAGAAGAGGAAGGGTTCACCTCATAAACCTTCTTCCTGGAAGAATTCCAAAGCTCCCATGACTAAGATGCAGGCCACACTAACCCCAGACGAATTCAATTTCATCGTTGCAACCCTGAACGATGTTGCGCTGGAGATAGTAGAGACACATGAGGCAAAGTAGGAGCAGATGTATAATCGTATTGAGATTGAACTCCAAGGGGTGCAGTAGGCACTACAGTCTAGCCGTGCAGTTTCCACTGCACCTCTGACAGTAGGAACACCAAAACCAGGGGATGAGCCAACTCAAATCCACCAGATTGTTGATACAATCGAAGCTCACCTTCGACAATCTCAAGAAAAAACAACACAATCCACTCAAGCTTTAACGCAGGTACATGGAGTTATTATGGAGCAACACAACATGTCAGAACGAGAAAATATTGCTCTCCAAGAAAAATGGGATGTAGAGAAAGCAGAACTACAACAAAGCAAGGAACAGTTGCTCGTAGAGAAACTTGAGATAAAGGAACTAGTCAACAGAGCACTTCGCTCTGTGACCATCATCGAAGTACATACAGAAGAACAAGTTTCACAACAAGTGGCACAACTGGAAGGAGTAATTCAAAAGCTCCAACAACGCATTGCAGATCTAGAGCTTCATGCAGTACCTGAGACCCCGAAGGAGATCAGAGACCAAAGAGAAATAACTGCCTACAATGTAGTTGAAAGACTGAAATCTCTTTCCTTGGAGTGCAAGCAGTTGAGTAGCCACAACGCCCAAACATATGAGAACCTCACCAAGAACCCAAAGTTATATAAATTGGAGTTGCATCTCTAGGAGGCGAAGTATGGAGATGAAAAGCTACAGACGTAGTTGAAGGCCCTGTCACCCGTAGAAAGAATGAAGAGATCTCATGATCAACGCATGACCTAGTAGCAGATCCATACAATCTAGAGAAAAGTGATGGAAGTGACTCAACGACTTCAACTGGTGCAAGATAAGGCATGTCAGCTGTTCACAGAGGTTGAAAGTCGAGGAGAAGAGCTAGAACAGGTTGTGAGTGCAACAGAACAACACCTAGAGGGCCCTGTCAATGACGCACTCATCCAAGAGTTTTCCAAAGAAGAGGTCGTAGCACAACAGTTGGTCTAAGCAGCTCAAGCCAAGCTCGAGGCATTCGAGGTAGAATTGATTAGACCAAAGTGATTCGGGACGAGTCACATGTGAGTGTTGGGGGCATGTTGGCCCTTGATCAATTTTTGGGAGATACTTGGTCATGTTTGACCATTTTTTGGACTTCGACAACCTGTCGAAGATGGAGTGCCAGATGAAGCGGAGATTGCGGAATCTAGGCCCACTTTTGGGTCCCTTTTGGTTTTTTGGGAATATGTAATAGGAAAGGGAAGTCGGCCCATGGGTTTACCCACGCTTAGGCCCACTTTTGTAATGTATAAATAGATATCTAGGCATCTATCAGAAGACATAGAGATGTATGTAATGTAAGCTAAGAGCTAATAGATTTTGTAAGTTCTATGTGCATCACTGTAAGAGGCTTTCCAAGCTAAGTGCGAGTTGTTGTAAGGAGTTGTGGAAGGCTTTGTGCTGTCTCGCAAAGAAGAAGGATATAGCGAGCTGTGCAAATCTTCTGTCCTATCCGAAGAAGGTTTTTGGTGGCTCTGTGTTGTAACCAATTGAAGATGCTAATAGAGAAGAAGAGTTGGTGGACATAGCCCCAGGGTGGGGGTGAACCACGCAAATCTGTGTGTTATGCTTTGTACTTCGACTTGATGTGTTTATCCCTTCTTTTTCTAAGTGCTTTGATATATTTAAATAGATCTCTTTATGCTTTGTGCTTCTTAGAGGTGTGTGAATGTTATATTTGACATGTATGAAGATGCTTAGTGCTGATCTACCGGATCTGATCTGTTTTACTGTTGCTAAGTGCTGAAATACCTTATATCTAAGTGAATGTTGCAATGCTCTGTGCTATCTGTGAAGTATAATAAGGGTTGAATATTAACGAATGATCTATGCCAAGTACTTTGTAAGTGATATAATCACATATCTGTGTCCCAGCTAAGGTTGCAGACACTTGAGTCCTGCAACCACCACTGCCTCTACCTCGGGTGAGACTTCATCTGATTCACAGATGTTGCCGAAAGGGATGGTAGTTAGGGATTTTTTGGTGCACTCTTGAGCGTTGAACCCTGGGTATGCCCCTGTGCCAACAGACTGAATGAATTACCAACCAACTTCAAATACAAGATTCATCGAATCTCTAAGAGAAGGAAGACCACAGTTATACGCATTAGTGGTGCAGGAACCGGAATGAAATTATAACCTACTCTAGTGACCGTCAAATTACAACTAACACACAAATCGAATTGAGTTATTATAATCACTACTCGATTCAAAATTTTCATTATCTTATCATGTTAACGTGTAGAGTTTCGGAGGTACTATCACTGTTAAGGATGGTAAGTAGTGAGTGTCCCATATGCAATAAACTAATTAGAACACACTTGATCGTGTGGTAAAAGGGATACAGCGAGGCCAATCCTTTAAACTCTCATCTGGACATATCAAATTTCAACGACCAAGGACTTCACCAAAATTCTATTCCCTGATGAAGCAATGGTAAGTAAACCCAAGGATTTATCAATCAGTGAATTTAAACTAAGAACAAAAGATAATAAAAAATAAATCGGCTTACAACGATACATAAAATGTTTAGAAGGGAGAAAGTCTGGTCGACGAGGGGGTTCATAAGAAATTTCTTAGAAAAAGAGAGCAGAGTAAAACGCTGACCCGATGTTCTAAATTGACCAGGATTTTTTTTTCAAATGAATTAACAAGAGTGGTAAGAATTTAGTCTAAGTTAAGTATATTAAAAATTCCCATTCTCGATGTAGATAAGATATTATACTTCCATTGTTTCGATATAGATAAAATGTACAAAGATCAAATTTCGCATTGAAAAGGTTTTCCTTCAATAGCCATCGCGTTAACTGGAGAATATTTACATCCAATAATTGGTCCATTATCAATACAACGAGTAATTCAAGTTATTACAACTAAGAACATACAACACCATCCTTTACACCAATTAGATTAACAACACACCAGTAAATTTTATAAACTATCTATATCCTTTCATTGTTCTATATATATGATGTATCAACCAATTTTCCATGGTTAACAACCACCCACATATTCCAATTGATATCGTCAATGGAATAACTTATACATTTTTATCAGTTCCTTAATTTAATTGTTAATTATCATAACTGTGAACTCGTGGGTACTAGTTCTGGTTGCAAAATATAATTTAAAAATCTTACATAAATCTCATAAGAATAATTGTCAATTAGCATAGATATAACAAAACTTCACAATATATTACATAAAACAGATTTAGCTAACATTAGTTATCAACGAAACATTTCTCACTTTTTATGTCATTAACAAACATATAATTCTGGAGGTCACGCTAGGGTTTAGGGTTTTAGCCGCTCGATTCTCTACTTTCTTCCACCACCCCTGGCGGGGCAAGCCATGAATCCAAATGAAGGAGGGCCATGAGGTGCCTCCTACAGTCAATTAGTTTCACAAGAGTATACATGCAAGGGATTCCATCATTCCTCCTTTGAACCACCACCAGACCAATGATCACAGATCTTCTTTGAAGGCGCAACAAAGGGAAAAGAAATGGAGATTGATAATGAACTAGTTCAAATGAAAACATCTCATCCTTGGGAACCTGGGAATTGCATCCATCAGGCACCATCAACACCGAAATATGTGATCAACACACCTAGAATCGAGGAACATAAGTAATGCATGAGGGACTATGTGTTGGTGGGAAAATTCCTAGGCCTCTAGCCCTCCGAACATGAGCTCGTCAAATGGATACACCACTGGTGGAAACCCAAAGGACACTATGACCTTCAACTAGGCTCAAAGGGCTTCTTCACCATCATATTCCACAACCTAGAAGATAGAAACCACATATTCGATGGAGGACCATATTTTTTCAACTCAGTCGACCTCTTTCTGTGATTTTGGATGGAGAAATTTAGCCTGGAAAAAGAAGACTTTACACGTGCATCGGTATGGATCCGTCTATATTCCTTGCCACATGAGTTCTGGTTAGAAGAGATCATGATGGGCATAGGAAACACCATTGGGGTTTATGTCAAATCCTTTGAAGCAACCAAGAAAAGAAGGTATACATCTTATGCTCGTATTTGTGTCTACCTCAATATCTCAAATCCCCTCTCAGGCTCCATCGCCCTTGAATATCATGATGAAGAATGGTCTCAAACTATTAACTATGAGCACATACCCTTTCAGTGTAGAAAATTCCACAAACATGGGAATCTGTTCAGAGACTGTTCTCTGAACACTGTGGGAAAGTCCGATAACCCTGAAGAAAAAAAATCAAGAGACGACTTCACCCATGTGGCTGGAAGGAAACGCCAAACCTCCAAGAAAGATGCTAACAAGGAACCACCCTCTAACAACTCCTTCGATGTCCTTCAACAAATTCCAGAAGATATGGATGAGACACAGATACCTCCTCAAGAACCTGCAACTCACAACAACACAAAAGGCACAATAACAAGCACCCCCTTCTTGGAATAGATATGTCCCTATTTCCCCTCCCAAGGAAAGGATGGAGATGCATCCAACCCTGAAGAAGGTGATACTGAAATGGAACTAAATGAGCATGATCTCGTGGGAATAGACTTGGAGCATTTAGAACAATATTATCGCAAGAAGGAGCTATACACTGTCCCTCCAGATCAACTATGCAAAGTCCATAAGGTATTCCTCAACTCCTCAGCGGGTTCTGCAACCAGATCTAGCTTGGGCTTGGGCATCCAGGGCATCTAGAAAAAAGAGCAACGCAAGCCTCAGAAGTAGGAAAAGAAAATATGAAGAAAATATACCCAAAAGATCATACAAGAAATCGGTCATTTTATGGTAAACTCAGGTCAGATACATCTCATCTCTGATAGATTTCCCCCTCTCCCCTCCCCATCCTCATCATGAATATTGTCTCTTGGAATATACAGGGTCTCAACAGTCATAGCAAACAAAGGCTTCTACGTGATAATATCATAGCAGAACAACCAGACATTATTTTACTTCAAGAAACAAAATGTGCAGGAGTAGAAATGACTCAAATCCTCTCCATATGTTGGAAAAAGGGGAAAACAACGACCATCGATTCCATAGGTGTGACTGGAGGTTTGTCCATTCTCTAGAACCCTAGCTTTGTGGTACTGGAGAATTTCTTCACCACCAAATGGACAATATCAACGTGATACAAGCTTATTTGATCCAATAAGTCGAGCTACCTTACAAACGTATATGGCTCAACCACTCAGGGGAATAAGCTAAACTTTATTCAAAAACTAGAATGGCTGGCTACCCTCACCAGTGATCATCAATGGATACTGGGTGGTGACTTCAATATGGTCTGCAACCTAGACGAGAAAAGAGGGGGAATTTGTACACTTGAGGCATGATGTGTGCACTTTCAATCATTAATTGACAAGCTCTGTCTCATAGATCTGGAAACTCAAAACGACCTCTTTACCTGGTCGGACCAGTGCTCGGGGTCCCAATAGGTGGTGTGCCACCTTGATCTCTTCCTCATATTAGAATCCCTATTAATGGATGGCCTCTCGTTGGAGGCCAGTATCCTGGACACCTCTAGATCTGATCACTAGCCTATACAACTCTCACTGGACATTTTAGGCACCCCGGGGCACAAGCCCTTCAGATTCGAGGGATTTTGGCTCACTTGTATAGAGTTCCAAGCCTTGGGCCCAATTTAGTGGAAGGAAGTGTCCATCCCACACAGTTCCAAATGTTCCGATTTCAACAAAGATTAAAAAAATTTAAGCAGCACCTCAAGCTTTAGAACAAACAGAACTTCGGGAACATTTTTGAAACCCAAAGGAATCTAAATGATCAAATGAAGCTCCTCCAGATCCAAATCATAAATCAAGGTCTCACGGATGAACTCAAAGAGAAGGAAACTCTAGTCAAGCAACAGTTGGAGGAAAGGAAGACTCAAGAGGAAATTTTGTAGAGGCAAAATTCTCAAATACAATGGATTCAAGAGGGGGAATGAAACACCAAGTTCTTCCACTGAGAAACCATCCAACAGAGGCACATCAATCAAATCACTCACTTGGTCATGGAGAAAGGTCAAATTATCGAAAAACATGAAGATCTTGAGCAAGAACTGGTCTCATACTACCAAGAGCTATTGTCTGAGCCCCCTAGTGATAGATCTCCTGCAATAGAAAAGATCACTCAACAAATTCCAGACATCATCACTCAGGAACAAAATGAAGCCTTGTTAAGACCAATCACTATTGAATAAGTAGAACTAGCATTGCAAGACACTTTTGAAGGTAAAGCTCCAGGTCTGGATGGCTTCATGACGAGCTTTTTCCACTTCTGTTGGCCCATGATACAGGAGGAAGTTTGGAAAATCATTGAGGACTCTAGTATCTCTAGTCAGGTTCTCCCTACACTCAACACCACTTTCCTCACCCTCATTCCTAAAGAAGAACGAGTCACTCATCCCAAGAAGTTCATACCAATTGCTCTCTGCAATGTAATCTATAAATTGTTAACAAAAGTGATTTCCCAGCACCTAAAGCCCATCATTCCCTTCACAATTTCTCCTGGACAGTCAGGATATGTTGAAGGAAGGAAAATTATGGATAGCATCATCCTTTCTCATGAAGTCACCCACTCCCTCCAAAGTACGAGAACTCCAGGTATGTTACTAAAGTTAGATCTCTCTAAAGCCTTTGATAAATTAAGATGGTCTTACATGAAATCTGTTCTTCTGGCTTTTGTATTTTCCCCTGATTGGATAGACTGGATTCTAAATATCACTTCCTCCACTTTTTTCTCCATACTGATAAATGGTGTTCCTTCTGGCCCCTTCTCATCTTCTCACAGAATACGACAAGGGGACCCCTTGTCCCCCTTCCTTTTCATCATCATGGAATAAGGGTTAAGTTGTTACATTAAAGTGTCCATAGATGAAAAATATCTGACTGGAATCCCCCTATAGGGAATAGATCCCCCAATTTCCCACAATCAGTTTGTCGATGACACCTTAATGCTGGGATCCCCAACTTTCCGAGAAACACTTAAAATACTCTTTATTCTACAAACTTTTTCTGAAGCCTAAGGAATGGACATTAACTGAGAAAAATCCCAAATCTTCGTCTTTAACACCCCGATCCCTGTCCAACTTCATATTACCAATATCTTGGGATTCATGCATAGCTCCCTTCCATCCAAATACCTTGGAATTCCCCTTATAAACAAAGCTCTCTAGAATATCTCTTGGGAGGGGCTCCTTTCCTCCCTGGGAAAAAGACTCTCCTCTTGGACTTTTCTCTCGCTCAATATTCCCAGTTGTCTCGTCCTTCTCAAGTCCTTCCTTCAAATATTTCCCATGTATTCCTTCTCGGCACTGGTGGCACCTAGCTGCATTTTAACCACCATAAAAACCTTACAAAGAAACTTTCTTTGGAAAGGGGCCAAGAATGACAGTAAAATAACATTGATCAGTTGGGACAATATTTGCAGACCCAAACTAAAAGGAGGTCTTGGACTACAGGACCCAACCACTCTCAATAAATTTCTCAGTGCTAAGATCTGGTGGAGGTTGCTAAAGTGGCCCAAAGACCTATGGGCCCGAATTTGGAGAAATAAATATGCTCCAAACATTGTAGAAAAGAAACTAATCTGCTGGAATGAAAACACCTCGGGCTCTTTGATCTAGAATGTCGCAAAGAAAATCCACTCCCTAATTGCAGATCACGCTTTTTGGGAAGTGCGGCATGGAATACCAACTTCCTTTTGGTATGACTCTTGGCACCAAAGGCCTTCTCTAGTGCAATATTCTATGGAATAAAACTTTCTTTCCCCTACCACACAGGTCGATCTAATCACAGTCACAGACTATTGGCAAGAGGACTCCCTTGGGAAAATATGGAATCATTGGAAGTCCACGCGTATGAAACTAAACATACCAGCGTACATGGATCTTCAGCCTTGGCACACGCTAACCATCTCCAGGAAAATGAAAATCTTCAAGGAGAGGACATCCTAAGATGGGGGCACCTTCACCATTAAAGAAGCTTATGTCATCAAGACAACCTTCCACCTCTTTCCCCAAGAGAAAGTTTGGGAGAAAATCTGGAGGACCAAGCACTGGCAAAAAATTAGCACATTCCTCTAGCTTGTTGCACATAAAGGTATCTTCACCTAGGAAAATCTTACTAAAATAGGTTTTGTCGGGCCCTCTGTCTGCCCTTTATTCCTGGAAGACTTAGAATCCCAAAACCACCTACTTAATATCTCCTCCTATAGTTCACAAATTTGGGACCAATGCACCATAAGCATGCACATAACGGACCACAATCGAGAAGGCCTCAGGGAAACCATAGAAGGATGGAGAGACTCAGCTTTTCATTTTCCCATCCTCAACCACATCTAGCATCTACTTCCAGGTTTCATCCTCTGGCAGATCTGGAAAGAAGGTAATAGGAGGATCTTCCACTCAACTCAGCTTGCTTGGCAGACAGTCTGGAAACACATACATGACAACATCATAGAAACCATAAACTTATAGCCTTGGAAATATGAGGACTTGTCATGTCCTCCCCAAGAAAAGCACATCCTGGATAGTTGGAACATCAAATTCAACCCTCATACTCCCAGGAAACTTCAAATATTCCATACCACAGGCAACCCTACACATTGGTCCCCTCCTTCTATAGGTTTTGTCAAGTTAAATTTTGATGGAGCCTCCAAAGGAAAGCCATGCCCTGTTGGCTTCGGAGTGGTTCTTTGCAACAACCAAGGAACCATCATGATTATTGTTGTTGGAAGCATAGGACACAGGAAAAACAACACAGTTGAGCTCTAGGGACTCATCAAAGGACTACATATTTCTCAGGATCACGATCACCATAAGATGATCGTCGAGGGGGACTCTCAAATCATTCTCATCCTTTTCACCAAAATTCTTAACGGGGATGACCCGAACAAAATCTTCCCCTGCTGGTGAATTACCACAAGAATTAGTGCCATTGCAGATCTCATTAGGCCTCACTCAGCCCTCATTCCTTTGCATGTCTGACTGAGAGCTAATCAGATAGCCGACAAGTTAGCCAATATTGGGGTGGCTCTAGACAGACCAGATATTATCTACTCATCCCCCACCCACAATGATCATCCTATCCTCTAGGATTATATTGCTTAGGCTCTCAACATTGATTGCCCCCCGGATGGGGTGCCAGCAGGGTCCACATATAGATGGGAAAAGATGGTGCCTACCACCTCTCCATAGACCAAATGACCAAAACATGCAACCCCCTCCCCTTCATTTATCACCCCCCTCGACATGAATTGTTTTCATTCACTGTTGTGAGCTCCTCACTAACTACCCCAACGTGCCTCCTCTGGTTTTTTGTCCTAGCGATGGAGGAAGGATGCAGGCTGTCACCTCTGCGCGCATGTGATCTTCTCCTCTGACTTTCCTTTTATGGAAACGACCCTCAAAAACCCTCGCACCATTCCTTATTTCTTATCCACTACATATGTTCTCTACCAGTATACCTGTTGTTCACTTTCATTTGTCCAGTCTCGTCTCCGCCTCACCTTCACTCACAGTTGGCCATGCTTCGGCTTCATGGGAAGCCAAAGAGAGGACCTCTCTAGTTCCAAAACAGAGTGTCCATTGCCAACATGCATCCTCCTATCCCCACTCCATCACCCATCTCCTTTCTCCCTTCCTCCACCCAATCCTCCCTAGGTCAGAGTGGTCTCCCTCCTCTGTCCTCGCCATGGGCATGTCAGGTGGAGTGGTTCGACCTCCACGACAATTCTTTGGGCTATGCTCCTGGCCCAATCTAGGATATGGCCTCATCTTCACAACCAAACTTGGTCCACCCAACGATCCCACCACCCTCTTCCCCTTCTTCGCCATCCTCCTTCCCCTCAATGCCACCCTTTGTTCCCTTTCCACCCTCAGACCCTTTTCCATCTCGGGAGGAGTTCCCTGCTCATTTGGAGGAGTTCCCTAATCAATTGGAAGAGCCTCTGAGCCAGACCATCCCTTGCTCGGATTATGCTTCTTGTACAATATTCAGAGACTCAGTGTCGATAACACACGATCTGGTCTTCGCGGTCATAAAGGACATGGACGGCCTCTGCTTTTAGCTGGAGCACTTGGACCAACGCATAGAGAAAATTGAATATCTTCTTGCAACCCTCCTCCGTTCAATCCATGCTCCAGGACTGGCAATCGATGCCCCAACTACTTCATAGGTGATTTGTGTTCCATATATCCAAGTGACTATCGAGAAACAAGTGGACAAGCACGAACTTCATAGACCTTGAGATTCATCAAGCACACATGTGTCATCATTCATGTCTCACTCTATTAATTGTTAAAGTGTTTTGGAATATTCCTCTTAGCCCGTTAAATTTTAGCACAGTCAAATGTTTGTATGTCAGGAGACAGTCTTTTTGTATTATAGTTTTTATGAATGATCTGATCGAATCAGTTTCCCCACAGGGCGATTCATAAAATAATGTTTAAATTTTAAATATGCTTACGGAGACAAGAGCTTGGTTGAATTGGTTTCCCCTTGAGGAAATTCAACACAAGTGAATCCATGATATCACAAATGATACTGTAATTTTTCTCTCCTTATCTCTCCTTATCACAAATGCTCCTTATCTCTCCTTGTGGCTTCCCTGGCCACTGAAAGTCACTTCTAGCCATCCCATCCTGTAGTGGTGCTCCTCCCGATTCCAATGAGCTATTACACTGAGAGGTTCCTCCAAGTAATGTGCC
>SNQJ01S0284351.1:0-10922 GCA_010110895.2 Picea sitchensis | reverse complement strand
GAATGGAGATTAAAAGAGATCGTGCAAATAGGAAACTCTGGTTGAATCAGAGAAAATATGTTGAGATGATATTGCAGAGGTTTAATATGCATGGAAGTAAACCGGTCAAATTTCCTATTCCTATAGGTGTAAAGTTATCTGCAGATCAGTGTCCCAAGACACAGGAAGAAGAAGAGGACACATCCCATGTTCTGTATGCCAGTGTAGTTGGTAGTTTGATGTAAGCAATGGTATGTACTAGACCATACATTGCACATGCAGTGGGAGTTTTGAGAAGGTATATGTCAAAACCAAGGAAGGAGCATTGGACATCAGTAAAGAGGGTCTTCAGGTATCTTTGTGGCACTACCAGTTATGGATTGTGCTACCAAGGAAGACCAGGATTGGACAGAGTGGTGGACATGCATGGCTTTGTTGATGCAGACTGGGTTGGAGATCTGGATCGCAAAAGATCTACAAGTGGGTATGTGTTTAACCTATTTGGAGGAGAAATGAGTTAGATGATCAAAAGACAGGTTGTAGTGGTAGTCTCAACTACAGAAACTGAATACATGGCAGCCACTCATGCAAGCAAGGAAGCAGTATGGTTACAAATATTGTGTTCAGGTATTGGGTTGGTACAACAAGCAGTGAGATTAGATTGTGAAAGTCAGAGTGCAATATTCCTGGAAAAGAACCCAACTTATCATTCGAAGACAAATCATATTGATGTTTAGTATCGCTTTTTGAGAGACATGGTTGAGGAAAAGAAGGTGTTGCTGGAAAAGGTTGACACTTTGAAGAATGTTGCAGATTCATTGACAAAGTCTGTAAGCACGGAAAATTTCTCCTGGTGTACAGTAAAAATGGGCATTGTTGCCCAGGATTGTTGAATATATAATATTGTGACCCCTGGATGTAAAGAAAACAACAAGTGGGAGAATGTTGGGTATGTGTTATATTCTTTGCATGTGTGTGTATGGGCGTGTCAGATTTGACAACTGCGTCTGACGATCCCTTGTAGTAGTGCTTTGTCTGTGTCGTGTGCACTGGGAATTTTTGTAGGGGGGGTCAGGTATTCCCCCCCCCCCTGGTTACACGCAGCGTTCGACACCGGGCATAGCCCAGGGCCGATGGGATTGGGGGTAGTGCCCCCAAAAAAAAATGGGCGGTTTTTTCTATTTTTAGCGGTTTACTAAAAATAATCTCGGTTTTAGGGATTAAGGTTTTGGTATCTACGAAATACCTAAAAGAATTGTATATATTGTATAGTGAATGGTGAAATTTGAAATAATGAATATAAGAAAGGTTTTCCCGGTTGAGGGTTTCCAGTATAAATCTCTATGTACTATGTGAATGAGCCATTGATTAATTTATGTTTTGCTTAAGAATATATATGCATTGTTGTACTTCACAGGTTTAAAACTTACAGGATTCAAATAAGTGGACCAGGGAGAGGATTACAAAGGCGAAGTCATATCAATAGGAGAATGACTAGGAACCCAAGGGGTGGACTGAGTACCAAAGTTCTACATACTATTATAAAAAACAGGAGGATTCATCCCCATGAACTGAGTGGGCATCATGGGGTAAGTAGCAACAAATGAGGGAGCCAGAGGGACTCCACTATCCATAATAAGGACTCGGTAAAGACTCTTAAGGCCAACTAGTAAGCAAAGAGCACACCAAAAGTCAAACAACCAATATGCATGCAAATGGGATAAAGTGGTTGAGTGGCCTCCCTCCCTAAAGAAGGTATGTATTTTCCAAGGGGGACTTGAGACTCCCTGCTAAATATCGAAGGTAACATAATCAGTTATAGGGGCCCTTGTGGGCTTAACAACCAGTCAGTCAGATCACCTCGGAGAGGCAATCCTCCATAAAGGTTATGTGTTGTCCAACCCCTACCTCACCCAGGGTACTAGTAGAATAACCCTTGCAAGTAACCTATAAGATACCTAAGTCAAGCAACTAATAAACCACTATATAACCGATGCACAGGCGAGCAGTCATGAGTCTGGATCCCTGTATGGGCAGGGTAGAAAATCCTGAAACCTTGAAAGCACCACCTCTCACGGAGGTATGGGCACTCGCAAGATCCCCGAATACAAATAAATCCACAGAAATATCTTTAAATCTAAGCGAGTATCCGAGGGATATCCTTTCAACTAACTTTGCGTGACCTCATGATTAACTCCAGTGTGAGTGGAGCCTCCTGATCTTACCAATTATACAATAGACTTCTCAACTCCCTTTCTCAGACACATATGTTGATTTAATTTCATTGGAGAAGTTTACTCACAAAATCTTATTCCAAGGAACTAAATCCTAGGCTAGTTTCTGCACCCTTGAAAGTAAAATCGTTAATAATAAATTTTAAATTATCGTGTTGATTTTATTGTCGTTATTACTCAAAAAGGTATATGGTGATGAAACCAATGGTGTTATGACTCTGCAAGAAAGTAAATATGAAAATAATGCAAAGTCTAACTTTAACTTTTGATGAATGATATGCTCCTAAAAATGATGCAATTTTCAAATTAAACTCTGTGATTTAGAAGTAAAAATGCAATCTCTCACTATATGTACTAAGATAATGATAAAAACTCAAAAGAAAAAAAATGCCAAGAAATGAAAAATGGCTATTTTTTTTTGTATTTTCAATATATCAAAACTGAAAATGCATGGACTGAAAAGTAACTTGATACATAGACCTGTTGTGTAGAAAAAATAGATAACTCAAGTAGGATATCAAGCAGTAAATCAACCATCCCAATGTACAAGGACAATAAAAATGAAAAGATGAAGAGAAAAACTTTGTCCAAAAATTCAACCAAAAGAGGGTTTCATGTCATCCCACAGGTACTCAACAGGCACTACAGAGACCTAAGAAGGCTCAGTAAGAATCAAATCCCACCTAGCAAACACCAGACCAAGAAAACAGGCAAGGAAAAATGTGTATACGATTGTTTGAGAAAACATAGCATATATACGCAGCTTGCAGTGAGACAGCCTGCGTGTATACACAATTGTCAAGAAAAAAAGCACGTATATGCTTTGAAACAAGGTCAGGCAAGGAAGAAAGGATGAAAACGCAGACCCAAAGTCAATAGGATCTTTCAAGCAATGATATGACAAGAACCACAATAGATACTAGAGCAATCTAAGGAGAAAAGTACTTCAAACCCTAAGAGAGAAGATTCTCCCCAGTGGAGTCGCCATTTATGTTATGAGGAAAATCTCTCTATGGCTAGGGTTAACCACAACAAATGGGTATGACTGTCGAAATCAACTCAATTCCAACATATGATATATAAACTAATGTGCAAGAGAGATAAGAAAGAGGCCTACCTCATCCAAACGTTTGATGGTGTCCACCATTGAGCACTTTGACTCAAATCTTTATACCTACAATAAGTTATCAACAAACAAGCAAAGCAAGCATATAGTGATAATATAACAGGTTAGCACATTAGATAACACAATCTATTAATATACAAAACAAACATGCCCGTGGATCATAATACATATATTTGCAAGATATCAATTGGACGAGAAAGGAGTATTTATATTAATAAATGATCAACAGAAATGAAACATTACAGACTTCCATCTATGATTCAGATTTTTGGAATCTTGATGATTGTATGATTACAAACTTGTTTTTTCCATTCGAGGATGGCCCAACACAACATTTTCAATATGATTTTCATCCATCCCTTGGGGTTTGTGATGCATATTTTTTCACTGAGGATTTTCATCCATCGTGTTGAGAATTTGATAGACACTAGGTCATGTCAAGCCCAGGGAGCTCCGAGGTACACACTACCAAACAAAAGTACTTTCATTTTGATACTTTTGGTGGGGATTTACAAATAAAGAATAAACATTTCCTAAGTCTGAGGGAGGTTTTTTTATTTATACATGAGGTTATCCCTTACCTCTTATCTTCTATACATATTCTCTATTAATGCCCCCCCTAGGAAGCCATGCAATCTTATTCTGATCTCTCATATCCTCTCAGCCTTCGAAAAGTAGTGGATATTTGTGAGTTAATGAATATGAACCGTCCTCTATATACGATATTCCTATTCAAATATGAGCTACTCTATATTGTTGCTATCACTTCAGGAAAGATTCCTTCGATTATCAGAGTTGTGGATATTTTTTCCAGCAGGATTTCCTCCCTCCCACCCATCTCCATGATTTTCATTTCATTTCATGATTATATATCTATTTATTCTCATGATCATTATGTTCTTGACTTATCTTTGTTGTTTTACATAATTAACCACAAGGGGGGATACTTTGATGGCATGATCAACTGGTTGCACTAGTTGTATGACTTCACCTAACCTCACCTATCACTTGATCTTTAGGGCCCCAAGGACCTAGGTAAGTAGGTAGGTCATCTTTCTTTCATTGCATTTTCATCTTAATTTCTCATGTTATATTAGATTCATTTCATATTTATTTTTTCTCTACTTTCATATTGATTTCATGCTCAGTTTAGAAATTTTTGAAAAAATTCTAAAATTTTCTTTTCTAGATTAGTTTCATTTTTGGTTTTGATGTATATGGATGAAGGGTGATAGAACCACCCTATATTTTATATTTTTTTGTTTCAGTGTAGGGACAAGTCTACCAGGAGATGTTCTGGTTCTCATGCGCTCTATGGCAAGCACATGTCCCCAAGTAGGAGCCAGATGTTATCCCGATTTTTGTGGGATAACTAAGGAGATGATGTATCGAGGCCCTTAGGTTTTAGATATGGATTTTTAAGAGACCAAATGACTAGAAGTGTCCACTTGCACATATGGAATCCTGCTCTATCACCATATTTTGGATCCATCTTCAACCCATCCACCACACCAACTAGCTCCCAAAACAAACATGGGTCTTGTTCCATGCGGTATAAGTCAGGTATTGTAGTAGGTAATCACCCTAATATTTGAGGCATTTAATCATGATGTATTAAATATACTTTTGATTATAGAACGCCTGCTTGGACATTATGCTTTTGACCCTATTTCATCTTGGTGAGTGTCATCGATTTCCTAGTAAGTGGCCAACGTTTTAGGAAGGGATGCAACTGGGGTTCCCTTGGAGGGTCATTGTACCATTCCCGACCATACTTATCACTTTCCACTAATTAAATTCCAATCATTTTTCCCTCTTCTAGGCCCTTTCACTTTAGTGACCCAAGAATGGCATGTAACTCATTTTATGGGAAGAAGGGGTTGAAGGCCCAGGGGGATAGTGGCTCGAAAAAGATAAAATCCTAAAATATAAACCTTTTATATGCTCTCCCAAACAGTTCTTGAAAATGATGAACTTCTTCGCTTAAAATAATTGAAGGCTTGAAAAATGTCAAACACATAACAAATATCCCACTTGAGTGAAAGACTAACCTTACTGTGTTACAATACTTTGATGGTTACCCCTATGAAACTTTGTGGTCCTATTCTTTCAAGTGACACTATGTTACTTCCCCGCAAGCTAATAGATTCACTATTGGGAGTTTACACGTGTTTGGATAATTAATTAATTAATTAATGGAAATAAATGGGCTTGGAAAAAGGTTGCATTGAAGATGAAGGTGCAACACATCCCATAGAAAGGAACCCATAAATGAGATAATATGATCCCTTGTATGTCATGAAACTCATTTACCTATGAAGTATAAACCCTTATCCACCTCATCATCCACTACATGACCTTGAAGGGGAATCCTTGGGAGGATCCCCTACTTTAGGGTTTTTGTGACCCAATAGGAATTTTATGACACCCCTCCCATACTTAAACTTGGTCAATTGTATAGGTTCTTTGAGAACTTGTTTAATTTGACGAGGTAGTTTTGATGCACATGTTTAGGTGCCTTGTTTATTAGATGTGGTTTTCATTTTCCATGATACTTTAACTTAATATGCCAAGGGATCACATGCCGGATCACGATGAATTGCCTTTGGAGGCCTAGAAGATAGCTTGGAGGACTTTACCTATCCCTCACATGCCAAACGAATTGCCTAGGAGGGGAAAAATGTCACTCTTTGGGGATTGATGTCACCTAGGACTAGGGTTGGTGGTGATGGAGTTATTTTTCATTGACACTTGGCATCATTTGATGAAGAGAGCACATTGACTTGTGGGAAAAGGATAGAACACATTAGGAGAAGGCTTTTGGAGGTCAAATGTTCCATCCCCAACTCAAACAATTTACTAAATATGTCAAAACAAATTCCTAGATGTGTGACATCATCTTATTTTAGGGTTTATAATGTGTAAATGTGTAAATTAAATATTAGTATTTGGTTTAAGTGGTAAGATAAGTGTTTTTGACCTCTTATCTTATATTTTACCCTAATTAAGTGGACAAACTATGTTTTAGACATTTTGTATAAATAGAGATCATGTGAATCTCATTTCATAAGAGAACTCTACCAATGGTGAGAGGTACTTGGATGAAATTTTCTCTATTGTTGGGCATTATGTCTCTCCTTTTCACTTTCTTATGGTTTTTTTTTTTCTATTGGTGGAAGGAAGTGGTGCTCTACCTCTCGTGGAGTGTTTCTCTTGCATATTGTTGGAAAACTCTAGGTAAAGTGGAAGTTTATATTGTTGATTCATTCTCTATTTTAAGGGTTTTATCTTGTTATTGTCATTTTTTCTTAGTTGCAAAGCTAACTAGTTGAATTCATTGGGGATTATAAGTGCATACAAACCCACCAATATCATCAATATTTGTCTTGGAAATAATTTGTTTCTTAAGGTAGTGCTAGGAGAAGTAAAAGGGATTACACCCTTCTAGCACTTTCCTAGTTAGCTTTACTTTCCTTGGGGAGTTACAGGGTTTACACCCCCAAGGAAATAGTATAGTTAACTCATTCTTTGACTCCATAACCCAATATTTAAGGCACTAATCATTTACAATTTGCATTGGATAAATAAAAGTGTTGCATCGGGATACGTGAAAACACGAGATAATCAAATTGTTTAAATTGCAATCTCTTTTTTACGTTCTAGGATTTTCATAGCCACTAGGGCATCTTAATTGGCTAAGTGATTCTTTCTCGTGTTATAAATATTCATCTACATCCATTAGGACTGCAGAAACCCTAACACATTTTCATTCATAACTTTGTTTTCAACCGTCAAAATTTGCTAAGAGTTTGCCACATTTATCTACTTGGCCTAGCACAACTTTTGGGTGGTTTATTTGTCAGTTTTGGTGGTTGTATTTACTATTGTAACAACTTGTTTTCCTACAGCCATAAGGCTGCAAAATATATCTACAAACACTCTTTATTATAGGCTTGTTTCATTGCTAAAGTCTTGTGCTTTCATTCTTGAGTATCACTAGTGTTTATCTAAATTATCTCTTGCATCATTTGTTGGAGTTCTAACAATTGTTTAACAAATTCAACACTTATTTTCTGGTTGATATACATTGTTGTTTACTGCTTTAATTAGTGACCACAAGACTAACTTTCTTCTCCACCTAACATTATACACATATAATCGGCTTGTTCTTGTGTCTTGGGAAGGTATACCATTCTTCAAAGGTGTTCATATCTCTTGGAAACCATTGCGTACCACCACAATTCTTTCCCAAGCCTTGTTTATCTTCTATCTTGACATATAGGGTGAATTTCCTTCATCTCTTCACTTTCCATATCAATCCCCCAAATATCACTGAGATTATCCCCTTGAGGTGATTCTCTCAACTCTAAAGCAACAGGAATACCTTCCTAAGGTGACAGTGGGTAGGTGTTCTCTAATTTGTCACCATTTGTTGGTTGGGTTAAACTTTTCCCAAACTAAAACTTGTGCGATAATAATACCTATAACAAATTTTTTGAACAACACAATATAGATGCAAAGGTAATAATTTAAGTTATGTTAGATATTTGAGCATATATTTTTTTGTCATATGCATCTTCATACTACTTTATATATAGTGTTTAAAAAGAGAATTTTTACACGTTAGTCTCTCATCATCTACAAAATATATGAGAAGTATATATGTTTTCTATCTTATTTTTCATCATGTTTTTTCAATGTTATTTCCTTGTACATCCATCATATAATAAGAATATTATTTCTAGTGAAGTTGTGGAAATGTGTTTAGTATATTTAAAACCTAAATAGTACATTTTAATGGTAGAGTCTCTTAGTCTTTAAATAATTTTTAAGTTATTGGTCAACCAAACTCCCATACAATGTTTCAGGGAAGAGATCAAATCTCTTTTCTATCATTATAAACACACCATTACTTGAAATATCCTTCAACATTCTTACCTACCTAAACTTTTTGGTACCCTATCATCCTCTATGCTTCCTTCCAAACATCCTTTGATTCTTTGCTCAATCATCACATGTATGTAAACAAATGTAATAATTCAAATTATGTTTCATGTGTTAAACATAAGTTGTGATGATCAAATGTGTGAGAGAAGGATAAGGATGTAATAAGAATAAGGAGAAGGAGAAGGATGTAATAAGGATATGGTGAAGGATAATCCCAAGTCTATAGAATTGGATTTGTTAACATGGTAGATTGGATTATAATAAGAATGATATTGCTAACCTATCAAGAATAAAATAATGCATTTTTTTTATAATAATTGTTTATATTTTAATTTTTAACTTGATTTATAAATTAAATATAATTTTTTTTTAATAATTTAGTTATTAAATACATTTAATTTAATTAATGAAATGTTATTTTTTTAAATTATAGACGTAATCCAATTTTAAAGAAAATATCTTCACTACTAACTATTATAAATAAATAAATAAATCATAAATCTATATTAACACATTTTCATTCATAACTTTGTTTTCAACAGTCAAAATTTGCTAAGAGTTTGCCACATTTATCTATTTGGCCTAGCACAAGTTTTGGGTGGTTTATTTGTCAATTTTGGTGGTTGTATTTACTATTGTAACAACTTGTTTTCCTACAGCCATAAGGCTGCAAAATATATTTACAAACACTCTTTATTATAGGCGTGTTTCATTGCTAAAGTCTTGTGCTTTCATTCTTGAGTATCACTAGTGTTTATCTAAAATATCTCTTGCATCATTTGTTGGAGTTCTAACCATTGTTTAACAAATTCAACACTTATTTTCTGGTTGATATACATTGTTGTTTACTTCTTTAATTAGTGACAACAAGACTAACTTTCTTCTCCACCTAACATTATACACATATAATCGGCTTGTTCTTGTGTCTTGGGAAGGTATACCATTCTTCGAAGGTGTTCATATCTCTTGGAAACCATTGCGTACCACCACAATTCTTTCCCAAGCCTTGTTTATCTTCTATCTTGACCTATAGGGTGAATTTCCTTCATCTCTTCACTTTCCATATCATTCCCCCAAATATCACTGAGATTATCCCCTTGAGGTGATTCTCTCAACTCTAAAGCAACGGAAATACCTACCTAAGGTGACAGTGGGTAGGTGTTCTCTAATTTGTCACCATTTGGTGGTTGGGTTAAACTTTTCCCAAACTAAAACTTGTGCAATAATAATACCTATAACAAATTTTCTGAACAACACAATATAGATGCAAAGGTAATAATTTAAGTTATGTTAGATATTTGAGCATATATTTTTTTGTCATATGCATCTTCATACTACTTTATATATAGTGTTTAAAAAGAGAATTTTTACACGTTAGTCTCTCATCATCTACAAAATATATGAGAAGTATATATGTTTTCTATCTTATTTTTCATCATGTGTTTTCAATGTTATTTCCTTGTACATCCATCATATAATAAGAATATTATTTCTTGTGAAGTTGTGGAAATGTGTTTAGTATATTTAAAACCTAAATAACACATTTTAATGGTAGAGTCTCTTAGTCTTTAAATAATTTTTAAGTTATTGGTCAACCAAACTCCCATACAATGTTTCTATCATTATAAACACACCATTACTTGAAATATCCTTCAACATTCTTACCTACCTAGACTTTTTGGTATCCTATCATCCTCTATGCTTCCTTCCAAACATCCTTTGATTCTTTGCTCAATCATCACATGTATGTAAACCAATGTAATAATTCAAATTATGTTTCATGTGTTAAACATAAGTTGTGATGATCAAATGTGTGAGAGAAGGATAAGGATGTAATAAGAATAAGGAGAAGGATAAGGATGTAATAAGGATATGGTGAAGGATAATCCCAAGTCTATAGAATTGGATTTGTTAACATGGTAGATTGGATTATAATAAGAATGATATTGCTAACCTATCAAGAATAAAATAATGCATTTTTTTATAATAATTGTTTATATTTTAATTTTTAACTTGATTTATAAATTAAATATAGTTTTTTTTAATAATTTAGTTATTAAATACATTTAATTTAACTAATGAAATGTTATTTTTTTTTTTTAAATTATAGACGTAATCCAATTTTAAAGAAAATATCTTCACTACTAACTATTATAAATAAATAAATAAATCATAAATCTATATAAGCTTTACATAAAGACATTTACAAATAAATAAATTGTTTGAATTAGTTTTCAATATTATTCATATCATATCAATTTCACTACTAACTCTTATAAATAAATAAATCATAACTCCATATATGAGTTTTACATAAAAACATGTACAAATAAATAAATTGTTTGGATTAGTTTTCAATATTAATCATATCATATTAATTTAGTTGAAGGATTTTTTAAACTTGGACTTCATAAATTGTTTGAATTAGTTCTCAATATTATTCATATCATATTAATTTAGTTGAAGGATTTTTTAAACTTGGAATTCTCTCTTTGTTTGAAAATATAACCTTCTTAAATATATAAGGTATATAAGTTCCTTATACATTATTATAAATTTGATTTTTTATTTTTATTTACTTAAAAATTATCTATAATAAAATTATAAAAAATAATTTTAAGTTCCTTATACATTAT
>SNQJ01S0284350.1:0-11047 GCA_010110895.2 Picea sitchensis | reverse complement strand
TGAGGACACATCTATATGGGGTCCATGATTATATGGCACTAGTGATGAGGACACCTTCATTCAATGTCTAGAGTCAGTTGACACTCATGGATTGAGTGATACAATGATCCATTCAGGTATACCATCGTGGAGATTTATGCTACCATCCATTGAATCCCTCATTAGGTACCACCAAATACAGGAGGATGGCGTGAGGCATCTGGGTGAGCCATGGGTCATTATAGATATGAAAAATATTCTCCAGTCGGGACAGGTGGACAACATGCAGGGTGACAGAGACATATTGAGGGATGATAGGACCTACTATAGAGATGGCCCATATTTAGCTCTTGATTCCACCTTCATGGAGATGATCATGAGGGTGATGAGAAAAGAACCTCATGGAGGCAGTTCAAGGGATATTTCCAAGAGAAATATTTGTCCAAGCATTACTATTAAATAAATATGAAAGAGTTGTTTGAATTCAAGTTGGGAACCATGTCAATGGAGGAATATTAAAAGAGGTTCTTTGAATTGTTGAAGTATGTTGACTTCATCAAGGATGAGAAAGTCAAAATCCAAAGGTTTCTAAGTGGGTTACCCTCTTTCTACAGTGATAATATTCAATATGACAACCTCAAAACCTTGGAGGAAACCATAAGGAGAGCAAGGCATCTGTATGAAAAGAGAAAAGGAAGTCTTGTTTTCCAAAAAGATTTGAAAGACAAGGTGAAGGATAAGAAGGATCAAAGGCACAAGGGTTTTAAGACACCCTTTTTTAGGAATAATTTCCAAGCGAATCAACATGATCAAGTCACACAAAATGAACACAAGACTGCAGATTCATTTGGAAAAAGGCCATGGCAGTAGCCGATGCAATGTTGGGGATGCGGGGGAAATCATCTACATAAGGATTTCCCTCACAAAGGAGAAAGAATAGGGACTATCCACAACATTCAACATGCTGAAATAGTGGAAAACATGGGAGGAATCATGCCAAGGATTTATGCAGCCTTGGACAACAAGCAGAGATAGTATCAATCTCCCATGATTGAAGTGGAAGGTAAGATGAATAATGAGCCCATAACAATTTTAAGTGATTCAGGAGCTAGCCATAGTTACATAAATGCTAACATCGTTAAAATATTTCACTTGCAAAGAACTAAGCATAAGAAATGTTGGTTATTTCAGTTAGCCATAGGGGCTAAGAGGAAAATCAATGAGTTAGTTAAATATTGTCCAATAGACATGAATGGACTCAATACAAAGGTGGATGTAAATGTCATATCATTGGGTTCATATGATTTTATAATTGGTATGGATTGTTTGGAGAAACATCATGTTGTCTTGGACTGTTACAACAAGACAATCACATGTCTTGATGAGGAAGGGCAACAAGGAAAGATTCAAGGCATTCAAAGAGTTGTAGCTGTTAGAGAGATTTCCACTATGTAGTTGAAGAAGAGCTTCATGAAAGGATGTTAGATGTTTGCATCCCTTATTGAGGGATTTTGAAGATGTTTTTAGAGAATTTTCGGGACTACCACCAAAAAGAGACATTGATTTCTATATTGATTTGGTGCCAGGAGATGCCCCAGTGTCTAATACACCTTACATAATGGGTACACCAAAACTAAAAGAGTTGCAGATGCATCTTGGAGAACTATTAAAGAAGGGGTACATATGCCCAAGTGTGTAACCTTGGGGAGATCCGGTTCTTTTTGTGAAAAAAGAAGGATGGAACCTTATGGTTATTTATTGACTTCAGACAACTTAATAAGGTTACCATAAAGAATGAGTATCCTTTGCTAAGAATTGATGATTTGTTTGACCAGCTGAAAGGTGCAATAATCTTTTCGAAGATTGACTTGAGACCAGGCTATCATCAAGTAAGAACAAAGGAAGAAGACATCAACAAGAAAACATTCAGAACAAGATACAGGAATTATGAATTCATGATAGTGCCATTTGGGCTATCAAATGCCCCAACAATTTTTATGTGCCTAATGAATCGAGTGTTTAGGGAGTACCCACACAAGTTTGTGATTGTGTTCTTAGATGATATCCAAATGAATGAAATATTGACAAGTGCACCAATATTGAAGATTGCAGATCCAAATGAATATTTTGTTGTGTGCACCGATGCATGCAAGGAAGGTCTTGGTGGAGTCCTCAGTCAAAGGGACAATGTGGTATTCTATGAATCCAAAAAATTAAAAGAGCATGAGATAAATTATGCTACACATGACTTGGAGTTGGAAACTATTGTACATGCATTAAAAATGCAGAGGCATTACCTTATGGGTAAGAAATTCAAGCTAAGAACAGACCATTGTGGCCTGAAACATTTGTTTGGACAACCAACACTAAATTCCAAACAAACTAGATGCTAGAATTTTTGAGTGAATATGACTTCAAAATTAGGCATATAAAGGGCAAGGAAAATCAAGTGACTAGAGACTTTTTTTTTCCTTGGAAAAATAGCAAATGGAAAGGAAGGAGGACAAAAAAACAAAGAAAAGAGGCTGAAGTGTTTTCCAAATACAATTCTAAAGTATTCAAATGAATATGATAAACAACTAGGAAGAAGAAGCATACCTATACCTACCTATGAATGTTATGAAATGTGCAGTAAGTGTATGCTATTTTGTAGTAAGGTCTTCACAAGTTCTCATGGCAAAGAGAAAGCATCTTTGAAAATTGGTTTAAAGGACTATCCATGACACTGCCATCTAATTCTAAGATATATTTCATGAATCTTTGAGGAAAGACTACTTCTGCAACAACTTATTCTGTTACAGGTCCTTGTGGGGCAGTAGTCTGTGCTTCTTGAGGAATGTCTTCAACTGATTTCTCTAGTGTTGGTTCTCATGTGGCAACATTAGGGCCTCCTCGAAAATTTCTTCGATTGATTTATCTATTGTTGTTTCTTGTGTGACAACAATAGAGTCTTTTGAGGATGGTTCTTGTATGGAAAGCTCATGCTTGTAGGTGTTGGTTATTGTGTAGTAACACCTATTTCTTCTCCTTTGTGACCTTTGGCGATCCTATAGTTGGTTCTTGTGTGACAATGACATGGATTATTGGTACTAGTTCTTGTGTAGTAGTACCAATATCATCCTTAGAACTTTGTTATTTCTAATGCTTCTGTAAAAATGGTGGAACTATGAAGGACTACTAAAAATAGAAACATACTGCAAGACTTGTAGCACATTGTTAAATATTGAATATGAAGGAAGTGTGTTAGACAAGAATAGTGACAGGCATGCAGTAATAAAAATGTTGGAAATATTTATTGAACATTGAAACTGAAATGGTAGCTTAGCCTTGTAAGTGGGGCAAGTTATTTTATTGGGTGGGTTAGGAGTGGGTAGAGCAAGAAGTTATGGAAGCTTAGGGACTGGGTGGAAGTTTTGATTCAATGTAGTGGTTACATGAATGATATTCTAGTAAAGATTATTGGCTTTCAAAGATAACCACATAAGAAAAGGAGACTTCATGAACTTCAACAGGAAATGATCGTTGATCTAGAAATGCATGGACATACCGTGGTACTAGGGAATGGGCATGATGGACAATAGGTTTTCTTGAAGGTTACTTTAGTAGAAATGGCATGGTTGATGGGGTAATGGGACTTGAATTCTCTTGGAATGGGTATTCAGTTGTTTTCACATCATTTCTTCATTTGTCTTTATCTTTATCCATCAATGACTTTGATGAAAAATATTCAATATTGTTGTTGGCCAATAGTTGGAATTGTGTCATAGCAAGCTCCTAGGAACTTGAAATTTGAACATGATAGAGTCAAGGCCTTCAGCGTCACATGATGTTGCACAGTTTTTATTTGGATGTATGGATGAAATTCCCTTCTTCATAAAATTTGTCTTCAAGAACTACTCATGCATGGATCAACCCTTTTTTATCCTCCAAGTACCTGCAAAAACAACTAGCACTTGTCTGCAATAAAACATGAGCTCGTGGAAGAAGAGAGGTGATCGAACTTTCTTCTTCCAATAAATATGCAAATAAATCACAAAAATTTCATATAAAACAAGTCCAAGGAAAGATAATCAAAGCAAAATTCATTTTTACCTGCCGAGGAGTGGTGGCCACCTAGACTACCCAACAATAGTTCCTTGATAAAATATTCATTTGACGTCCGATTTGAGTGATTCCAATGCCAAATTAAAGTATATTCATAGAAATATCTCCTATATAATTTGGTTTTCAAAATTTTATGATATGATATGTCAAACTTGTTGAGGAACAATTTCCATGACAAAGTTGTTTTTGATTTCTGGCCTATACTAACAGTCACGATTTTGGGCATAGAAATTTCATTTGATGACAGATTGACTTGATTCCACTTGGAAATAAAATTAAACTCATGTAGGTGTCTCCAACATAAAATGTTTTCAAGACAAGAATAATTGATTGGTAAAATATGCCAAGGAACAACCTAGGAAATAAATTTTAGGATTGTAGATTTAGGATAGGCAGTGAGTATTTTGGTCATAAATTTCTCATATGATATTGAAACATAGTGATTCAAATTTAGTTTTAAATCATCTTCATAGGAGAATATACCCTAGAAACATGTTTGAAATATCTATCCATTTAGGCATCCAAAACACGATTGTCCTAACTTTATTCCCGAGTTGCCTACTCTACATCCAGACAATGTTTTGGTCATATCGTTTTCGTTTGTTATCCAAATTGAGTGATTCAAAGTGGATTAGACACTAGATTTCAAGGGATATTATCGGTAGAAACATATTTTAAAAATATTCCCATATGACCTCTCAAAACATGATTGTCCCAACTATGTTCTCAGTAAATTCATCGAGCCAATATACCACAACAACCCATTTATCCAAAATGATGATCTCGATATGCGTGAATTTTTGTAGGTATCTAATTTTCAATGCAAGGAATCCACATACCAAAAATTTCAAGTGTTCCATTCCTAGATTGACCTACACAACATTGCGTAGCAACTGTTGCAGATCCTAAAAATGATATAATTTTTTAGAATGTGATCAACCCAAGATGTTAAAGAACAATGGAAATTCACCGCATACCTTGATAATCAATCCATACACAAGCTAGAAGGCTTCTATACCCCCTTGGTTCCTTTTATAATGGAATCCTTATTCACCAATGCTTTCTTCTCTTACCAAGGTTCCTGCAAAAGAAATATTAGTAGTATGGGTGGCTCTTACTACACCACAAAATAAAAATAAATAAATCTTCTAATTTAAATCATGCAAACTACATGCCTTGAATACAATGGAGTAGGAACTCACTACGAAATCTTTGTAGTGAATGCATAGGTTCTTACCTCTCATCTTACCGTTCATGTTTCCCCGTATTAAAAAAACTTTTATTCATGCTTCTAACTTAAAATGAAATCACTCTAGATGGAATATTCAGAAGTTTAAGTCATCAAACACCCTCTAAAAATCCCAATTCTATGTACCAACTAAAACTAATACAAGAAATAATGTTGTTCTCTTGAGACCTCCCCAACAACGACAACAAAATGTTGGGGCTAATTAATCACTCTAGTAATTAAAGAGTTCATAAATTAATTGTCAACCCATGGTCCAAATGTTTGTGAGATGTCATGCACTGTATGTGCGAGCTACATGTTCTTATCTTGCATTAGTTTGTCTAGTATGCTTCTACGAAAGTGAATTTGTAGCATCAACCAACAGGGAATCAAAAGCACACATCTATGTCCTCTATTTGGAAACCAATCAATCAAGGAATCAAAGCTTACAACTATGTACTTTGTTCAATTATGAAACCCAAACAATAATAATTAATTAGAAATAAGCTAACAAAGAATCAAAGCTATACAAGATATGTAGTTTGTTGAGCACATAAGAAGAGAGTCAAATATATGGAGGTTATGTAATCTGTGGAGCGTATAAATAGAGAATCAAAGTGATGGAAGATATGTAGCATGTTGAACTCACACAAAACTAGCTCAATCAATCTTGGAAAATGTTTATGTACTTGAACACTGATCGTGCTATTGGGACCCTGTTGTCACCATGTTATCTCTTGGCATGATTTAGGCACTTCTTCTTAACATAAATCATAGCTCCCGTTGTTGGAAATATTTGATAAAGACACACCACCCCCTGCAAGAAAATAAATCACACTTGCGGAATTAAAAATACTTGAATTGAAACACACTTGCGAAATTAAAAATACTTGAATTGAAACCCACTTGCAGAAATTAAATAAATGAAAATAAAAGATAATCAACACTAATAAATGTTTTGTTCTCCTGTCGCGGGCCCTTTTTGTCATAGAACAAAGTTCTAATGTTAATATACAACATCAATAAATTAATCTAATCACACATTACATAAAATATAAAACTACAAGCTAAATTAAAGCAAGATCTCATGAAAAGTGTTTTATTCCATCATAAGTTGGAGATGTGCTTTAAGAGTCCTCCTCATATAATGGAGAAGACACTCTCTTTTATACATGAACTTACTTGAAACAAAAAATAACAAATATCTAATCAAACCCACTTGAGGATTTAATGAACCCATAGTGGT
Source organism: Picea sitchensis (assembly GCA_010110895.2). NCBI lineage: Eukaryota > Viridiplantae > Streptophyta > Pinopsida > Pinales > Pinaceae > Picea > Picea sitchensis. The sequence goes on along the minus strand of SNQJ01S0284350.1, from coordinate 4,490 downwards.
TACAACTGATTTCCGACATAGAAAATGGTTTCCTTGATCCTTGCTAACTCCCATCAAAATTAGGATGCATTTTAATGTCAAATTCACATTTGGAGATGTGGGTTATAACAACTTCGTCAAAACACATCCGAAATGTCATATAATAGTGTTTTACATCTTAGATCCATGATACATCCAATGGAGATCTTCAAATCTTGTAGAGAATCAAATATGCACTCATATCCACCAACAAATTACCTTCTTTATCTTCAACAATTAAATCTATAATTTGAATTAGCTGACAAATGAACTGTAGCTACCCAAATTAAATGGAACATATAAAAAATGTAGAATAATAGATTTATAAAAGCAGGTTTTATAAAAATCCATCACCCATAATTAAAATCACAATTAATCTTTGAATATCATAATTAATCTTTGAATATCTGCAAAACATGGATCTATAGCAATTCCCAAATTGAGTCAGTTTTCAAAAATAAATACGAAATACACTAATCCTTCCTAACGTTAATCATAATTCAACGAAATACTAAGAAATGCAATGGAAAACACTATCAACATAAATCCCACACATAAGCATTAAATAGACTAATACAGGGTCATAGGTAAGCGAAAAGGAATATAAAATAGGGAAAAGAGGATATAAAAAGATGACAATTATATGACCCTACAATGTCAACAATTATTACGTCCCATTTGTGTTTGCATGTAAACTTCTTAATAAAAATACCTATTATTCTAATTACTTAGAAAAACACAAGGGCGAGTAGAACATGTGATGGCTATTATCCTCTTCTCGGCCTACATTGGAAGCAAGAGAATTGTGTTGTTTGATGTCCATGTCATCTTTTATTTGGTGTATTGTCTCTTCCTCCTTGTAATATACCTACACACAGTTGATTGGAATCCTATGGTTTGAGGTTGTGGAGTGAGAATATTTGCGAAGGTTGATGAATTGATTCCTTAGCATACTGTTCTCTGCTTCAAAAACGTCTAATTTCTACCTTTGTTGGACTAGGAGATTCATGTTGATTTTCATGATCTTTAGAGGTCACCAAAAATAGTCAGAGGTTCTATTGCATTGGATAGAGTCTTCATTTATTCAAAGAGTTCTTTGAATATCATGAATGTCCATGTACTCCATGATTGTTAAACCCATAACAAAGATAGCTAAGGGTGGCCGAGTCAAATTGGAGCCAAGTTGATCTGAGCCATTTCCAATACACAAAGAAAGTTCTCTACTCCACAGGCCTAAAATTAGTATAACTAGAACACTGTACTTCCAAGAATTTTCATAACCTAAATTGGAGAAACCAACACATCTAATCCCAAGTATACCTAGAAGAACATATCACAAACATTTAAAAAACACAACACAAATTGGCATAATCTCACTATTGTTAGTATACAGAGATCCAAACGAATGAGCACTACAAAAGAATGGAGGAAGAGCGATAAACCTCCTTTTGATCCGGGGACATAACCCAAAGAAAAAATCCAGATATCCAAATGTGTAAAGAACTCTAGAAATTATCCACTAAATACACCCAAGTGTTATGTCTTGTAGACCATATTCCTAATAAACCAACCAAATATCAAAGGTATCTCTTACTATATGGGTTCAATTATGATTGAGGATACTCAAGGAGCTACTATGAACTCCATCCCATGTCTGCTCCATAGTCCCACCTCACCAACAAGAAACCATAAAGAAGAATTCAATAGAGATGACGATGATTAATTCCTGCATGCAAATGAGATGGGGTCATATCCTTGCATATCCCCTCCATGCACTTGAAGACTAATATCAATGAGAATTTGTATATAAATTAAATTATTTACTTCTACGAGATGTGTGCATTAATATATAATTTAAATTAAATATTGCTTATGAATTGGCCTTTTAGTGTTTACAAGGTGTGCACATTAATATATAATTTAAATAAAATATTCTCATGAATTGGCCTTTTAATTTTTTCTTTAGAGCGTGAGGTTTAATGGAGTTTTATTATGTGCCACTACCCTAATTGTCCAGAAGTGCATGTGTATGTATTTATGGAAAAACAACTCCATTCTGAGCAAGGTTGACAATATTAAAAAGTTTTATAACTATCATATATCCTAAAAGAGGTGAATGGGAATGCCAAAGCAATTTAAGGGAGGTTTTAATATTAATATTTAACAAGAATGATAAAGACATTGTAATTAGAAATATCTTATTTGAAAATTGGTGATGATCTCCTACCCTAACTCTCAAAATGGTAATAGGCCTATGCATTTTAAAAATAGAGGGAGTAAATCCTAGTACATTGAAGGACCCAAAACATTTCAAAAGCACAATTAATATAACTTAAGGATACCCCCCATATCGGGTGTCGGGGAAGAGACCTCTCGTGGGGCTACCACTTGAGGCAAACCACCACATGTCCCCTCAACTTGCTGGCACCTGCCACCCTCCTCATACCTACATTGCCTCACTTAATGGGGATTAATTACACTGCAATGACATGTAGTGTCTGGATCATAACTCCCTGTAGTTGTCTTGTTTATGCTCTGGTTATGATTCATCGATGTTACCTCATCCTCACCTGGTACGTCCCTCTCGTCCAAATTTCCATTATGGATTCTCCTTTTTATTTAACTCCACTTACTCTTCTCCCTTTTATTCATGAAGGCGACACCCCCAACTCTTTCTTCGGTTCAACGCCCTATTATTTTATCCCTGCCCTTTATCCCATTCGACTTCGTCACCTTACTTTCATCTTACTCGTCCCTCACCTCTGCTTCACCTCCTCGTCGTTGGCTCACCTTCCACCCTCCTACTCATCCCTTTTCCTTTTTAACCAAACTCTGATGGCCCATGGCAGACGCTCTCGTCCTGGACCTAGAGGCTCCTCTAAAAATATTCTAGGATACTCGGGCACTCGTCTCACAACTGCAGCAGAAGAGTCATCTGAATCATATGTCTCCCACACTCCTCCCCACATCCAAGCTGAGATATATCTTACAGAGGCCAATGTTTGATTCTTATGATGCTTTGTCCCAAATGATGTGGTCCTAGATTCAATTAGCTCATGGATCCCAGACACAAGTAATACCAGACCTTATGTCTCCCGATACCTGAAGACTGTAGACATATATTGGCATATGAATCTCTTGCTGGGACATGTCTTAGTTGACTGCAAGGAGGAAAAGAAGAAAATTCTGCTCCGGCTCGATGAAATTCAAGCTCAACTTCGGCTACACGACTACAAACTAAACTTAATGGCCAAATAGATGGTGGGACTGGACCTCTCACACATCACTCTACCTCAAGCCCAAGTGCCTTCGGATGAGGGCCAACCCTCTACTCAATTCTAATGATATTTAGTTTTCTTATTCTGTTATTTGGTCTAGGAGGTCTTAGGATTTCAATCCCACCTCATCTTTGTCAACATAGGAAAAATCAATGGATATATTTTTCTCTTGATACAAAAGACAACATTAATTTCAATTATGTCCAAACTTTTAGTTTCAAAAAAAAATATTTCCATATTATCTCAAACAATTTGATGCATTATAGTTGGTTTGGTTTCCCTAGTGGAAGGCATATATATATATATATATTAAGGATACCAGATATGTTTTTTGTAGGTAAATATTTCAATATTAATGATGTGTTTTCAAGGAGAGGTGAATGGATTGTGGAGGAGACACTTGGCACTTTAGAAGAGACTTCCATTAATATTAAAATTCCATGTGTTTGTTATGTAATGTATCTGTTATATGATATGACCCAAGAATGAACAATTCTTATAAGAAATGGTCCAAATCTCATTTCACACAATATCATATTTAAAAATGTAAACTGACATAAATTGTATTTATGAAGAGTCTTCAGGGAGAATTGAATTATCAAATTGGCTTTTGCCTTTTCTTTGCTTGATGAAAATTTTGTCTATATTTTTTAAAGAGAACATATATTTGTGGGCAAACTAATGTTTGTTGTACAGACATATCACCAGCATGATGTGAGGACAAACTTCCTTTCTACAATACGTACAAAAACAATAACTACTATTTCCACTATTATCATTTGTCAGTAGATTTATTTGGCAGGAAGGAGACAAATTGGCAAATGGGATGATATCATATGGGACCATATGGGATGATACCCAAAACATAAATTCCCCCAAACCAAAAATAGGTCCTTAATGCATTCTTAGGCATATAGCTTCACATTGGGGATCATGTAGCTTGTGAATTTTGGAGAATTAGAAATAACGAGTGATCATATAATCTCTAACTTGGAGGGTTTTTTGGGCAATTAAAATCCATTTTTTTTTATATATACCCTTCATATTTTGAAAGGTACCAATAGTGATAGTGGGAAATACTAAAGCATTGGCTAAGCATGAAGTTTAAGGACATGTCCTTTTCTCTCCTCCCACGTGTCATGTTTTTCTTATCAATTTAAAGGCCTCCTCTCCTTCATAGACTTGAGGATAGAT
>SNQJ01S0284349.1:0-11047 GCA_010110895.2 Picea sitchensis | reverse complement strand
AAAAAAAAACAAAAAAACCCTGCAGGTGTAAAGAAAAAACAAAACAAACCCCGCAGGTGTAAAAAAAAGAAAAGAAAAAAGAAAAAAAAAGGAAAAAAAAAGTCTGGGTCCAGTTGCACCATTATTTGAGACCTATTCCATTGGATTTATCTCTTCGCCCTTATCAAATTCATACCTATCATTGTTCATCAAATTTTTTGACCCCACCCACCCCTTTTCGATTCCCTCGTCATCGTAGCCAAGACTTGGAAGCTCGCTTCAATACCTTGCAATCTAATTTCACAGAGACATAACAAGAAGTGAGAGAAATCAGTGAAAATATTTCCACCATCAATAAAAACATGCATTCCTCCATCGCCACCTCAATCGAGGAACTCAAGCAAGACCTCAAACAAGACATTACTACCTATCTTGAATATTTCGCTACGATGATCTGCACCAACCTGCATATGCTTGTAGATCCTCCCTTATCTAACCCACCTTTGCATACTGAAGATAAAACTTCCTCCCATTCCCATAATTTTCATTCTCATCACTTTCAGCATGACGTACACCTTCTGCATGTGGATGTGACCAAATTTGATGGCTCCACTCCCACTGGATGGGTAACTCAAATGGAACATTATTTCTCTTTGTACGACATTACAGATGAGTTGGCCAAACTCTGGTATGGTGTTCTCCATCTAGATCAAGAACGTTGGCAATGGAGAAAAACTGCCCACCAAGGGTATGTTTCTTGGACACACTTTGTGGCAGAGCTTTATGAATGCTTTGACATTGACACTAACCATTTAGGCCGTTTGAAAAAGTTGNCACTTTGACACTGACAACAACCATTTAGGTCGTTTGAAAAAGTTGAAACAATCTGGTACAGTGGAAAAATTTATAGTTGCTTTTGAGGGACTGACTTTTCATACAGAGGGCATGTCTGATGCTTTTTTCCAAGAATGTTTTATTAGTGGCTTCAAGGATGAGATTTGTGCCCATGTCCTCATGGCTCGGCCTCAGAGTTGGGTGGAGGCTACTAAAAGAGATAAGGAAGCACAATGGGTTGTCTATTCTCAAAACCGGAAACCCTCCTTTATTCCTCGCACTAAACCAATAAATCCCACTCCTCCTTCTACTCCACTAAAGATCCAAAAATTGACCAGTGCCAAAATAGATGAATGCCAACTCAAAGGCCTTTGTTACAATTGTGATGAAAAATATCTTTTGAAACACAAGTGTAAGGAGAAAAATATTTTTATGGCCATCTCGGAGGATGTTTCAGAAGAGGATGTTGAATCTCCCCTTATGTCTATGTCACCTGAACCCATTGACATAACCCCTCCCTCAGTCTTGCTCGAAGTAGAACCAATCCTTTTCCTAAATGCTCTCATTGGCTTCTCTGCTCCCCAAACCCTCAAGCTAATTGGTTACATCAAGCATAGAAAGGTCATCATTCTTGTTGAGAGTGGAAGCACCCATAATTTTGTTCATCGCCGCATTTCCCAAGAAACTAATTGCTATATCCGTGCAGTCAATAATTTCCAAATCATGATTGCCAATGGCGAGCCCATGAAATTTGGAGGGCATTGTGAAAATGTGCATCTCCAAATTGGTGACTACCACATGAAATCTCATATGTTTTCTATCAACATGGGAGGTTGAGACACTGTGTTGGGTGTAGACTGGCTAAGGACTTTGGGTCCCATTCTCATGGATTTTAAGGAATTAACCATACAATTTGACCAAGAGGTCCAACAATATAAGTTCCAAGGCATCACCGCCAGTTCCCCTGAGATCATTAGTTCCCATCACATGGAAAAGATGCTAAAAAAAGGTCATTCTGGTGTTATTTCCCAACTCCACGCCATACAAGCAACTAAGACACACTTTGTTCTGCAGGACCTCCAATCCATCCTCTCTAAACATCAAGTGGTTTTTTCCACTCCCCAGGGACTCCCTCCTTCACGTGGTGTTCATTATCATTCCATTCCCCTTGTCCCAAGAATTCCTTCCTCCCAATATTCATCCCTATCGTCACCCCTTTTCCCAAAAAAAAGAGATTGAGAAAATGGTTCAAGAACTGCTCAATGCAGGTGTTATCCGCCCTAGTACGAGGCCCTAATATTCTCATGTGGTCTTGGTCCTTAAGAAATAAGGTTCTTGGTGAATGTGTCCCGACTTCCGCACCCTCAACAAACTCACCATTAAAGACAAATTTCCCATTCCTGTCATTGATGACCTCTTAGATGAATTGAGTGGCACCCAGTTCTTTACTAAACTTGATCTTCGTTCTGGCTACCACCAAATCTGTATGAAAGAGGAAAACATTCCAAAGACTATATTTAGAACTCATGATGGCCACTATGATTTTTTGGTCATGCCCTTTGTCTTATGTAATGCTCCCTCCAATTTCCAAAACCTCCTGAATCACGTCTTCCGTACTTTTCTCCATCATTTTGTCTTAGTTTTCTTTGATGATATCATCATCTATAGAAAAAAATGGACATACCATCTTGCTCATGTGGATCGAGTTCTCCATCTACTCTCTTATCACCAACTTTTCCTGCAACACTCTAAATGTGCTTTTGGCGCCTCAGAAGTCGAGTACTTGGGTCATCTTGTTGGCAAGGCCGACATCAGGGTGGATCCTAAAAATATTGAAGCTATGCAAGACTGGCCTCACCCAAAGACTCTCAAAATATTACATGGATTTTTGGGCTTAACAGGTTATTATCACAATTTTGTTAAGAATTATGGAAATTTTGTGACACGTCTCATTGTACTCCTTAAAAAAAATTCTTTTACTTGGACTCCAACAGCTTCTCAGGATTTTAAAACCTTGAACATGGCCATGTGCACCACTCCATTCCTATCCCTTCCTGATTTCACAAAGGCCTTTGTCTTGGAATGTGATGCTTCAAGGAAAGGAATTCACGTTGTCCTTATGCAAGAGGGTCAGCCTTTGGCCTTTACCAGCAAACAATTGTTTGAATGAAATTTGGGAAAATCAATCTATGAAAATGAAATGTTGGTTATTCTGCATGCCGTTGATCTTTGACACCCTTACCTATTGGGGCAATGCTTAAAAATTAAGACAGATAATCAAAGCCTCAAGTATTTTATGGAATAATGAATTTCCTCCCCAGAGTAACAAAAATGGGTGACTAAGCTCTTTGGATATGATTATGATATCATTTACAAGAAAGGCAAAGACAATGTGGTTGTAGATGCACTTTCCCAAAAATATGAAGATGAAGGGTCCCTTTTTTCTCTCTCCTTCATTGTACCAGATTGGCTCCAAGATGTTCACCAGGAATGGCTACAGGATCCCAAATGTTTGCATCTAATACAACAATTTCATTCCAATTTTCCAGTTTCCCCAGGGTACTCTTGGCTCCATGATGAGCTTCGATACAAAGGCCATTTGTATTTAAGTAAACAATCAAAAGTTAAATCCACGGTACTTTCTGTGCTTCATGCTACACCCATAGCTAAGCACTTTGGGTTTAAAAAAACATAATACAAGGTCAAACGCTCTTTTTTCTAGGATGGTATGCAACATGATGTTCATAATTTTGTGGCTGAATGTGATGTGTGCAACACAACAAGGGAGAAACAGTCAAATATTCTAGAATACTACAACCGCTTCCGATTCCACCTGATATTTGGTGGGATATATCTATGGATTTTATTGTAGGCTTACCTAAATCAGGCAATAAATCAATCATCGTGGTGGTAGTTGATCGTATTTCCAAGTATTCTCATTTCTGTGCTCTTCAACACCCATTTACAACATCCACTGTGGCTCAACTTTTCATGGATCATGTCTTCAAGCTTCATGGCATGCCGCATTCTATTGTTTCTGATTGCAACCCAACTTTCACCAATAATTTTTGGCAAGAACTATTCAAGCTACAAGGCACCCAATTGCATCTCAGAACAACTTATCATCCCCAAACGGATGGTCAAACTGAATTTGTCAACAAGTGTTTGGAAACATATTTGAGGTATTTTTCCTCAGAAAAGAAAAATCAGTGGGCTCAATGGTTACCACTAGTTGAATGGTGGTACAAAACTTCATACCATAAAGCTACCTGCATGACTCCTTTTGAAGTGGTATATGGAAAAAATCCACCTTCAGTTCTCTCATATTTGCCAGGTGTCTCGAAGGTCCAGGCGGTTGACCAAATGCTTACAATTAGAGAGGCTATTCTTCGTATCCTTAAATGGAATTTGGTGATGGACCAGAATCGCATGAAGCAATAAGTAGATCAAGGTCGCTCTGAATATCGATTTGTAGAAGGGGATCAAATGTTTCTTCGACTGCAACCTTACAAGAAAAAATCCCTCAAGGATGACCATTGTCAGAAATTGGCGCCCAAATTTTATGGTCCTTATATTGTTCTCAAGCATGTGGGATAGGTGGCCTATCAGTTAGTTTTTCCCATTCATTCTAAGGTCCATCCTTTTTTTCATATTTCCTGCTTAAAGAAGGTGATTGGAACTAAGTTCCAAACTCAAACCAACCTTCTCGAGTTGGACGAAGAAGGCTCCATTTGGATACAACCACAAGAAATTTTGGACCAGCGTGAGTGTCGTCTGCATCAACGAACCATCAATGAAGTGTTAGTCCAGTGGAAAGACACAACTCCAACAGATGCCACTTGGGAAATAGCTACCATTCTGCATCAATTTCCACATCTCAAGCCTTCAAGACAAGGTTGTTTTTAAGGGGGAGGACATGTTAGGGACCTAACCCCTCACATAGGTAGAATAATATATTCCGATGTAATAAAGGTCAGTATTAATAAGGCCTAGAAATAAGGAATAATAAGTCCAATGTAATAAGACCTAATAGAAGCTTCCGCTTCTAGAAGGATCTTCCTCTAAATGGTTCTTTTGATAGACATATTTAGTATAAATGTGAGTCGAGGGTATGAGAACTTTTGTCTTGGATATTATTGTAATAGATCTCTTCTCTGTTGGAGGTTGACCCCTCGAAGAGGCAATTGAACATTGCTCTCAGTAATCAAAGTGCTCTTTCTGGTGTTATTCTGGAATCATTTTGGTATTATTGTGGTGTTGTTTTGGTTATATTGTTGTTCATCTGCAATTTCTAGAATTTTATTTTTTTTATACATACTTTTTATATATGGAATATTACACTTTGCTCCAATATTATTGTCAATATTAGCAGGACTTCAATTTCAATTGTAGTCATGGCCAATGATAATAGTACTTCAATTTTAATTATAGTAGTGGTTGCATTGAGAGTTCAAGAATGATTCACTCTTTTGATTTATGAAGATAAATTGCCTTCTAAAAACAAAATCTATATGGGAATTATTAAAATGGTTATGAAAGATTTACATTATCTAACATTTGTAATTGAATTATAATTAATCATTTTACATTAAATAATTTTTAAATTAATCAAACTTATTATTTTTCTTTATATATTTTTTAAAATCAATATTATTAGAAAATATAAATTTGCATTATTGTAATTTAAGTTTTATAATTAAAATAACAACATTAATTTAAGTATTTAAAATATAAATATTAAGAAAATGAAAACCAGTTAAATGCCCATGGTATGATCGAATGCATACCATGTTAAACACACCTTAATTAATAGTAAAACTTCATTTTATAATTAAAATGTGCAACAACACACTACACAATTCAACATGGGAATGATGTGGTTAATTCTGACACTGATTAAACCATGTCAAGTATATCAAATTTCATAAGTGTATTATCATCATCCTATTATAATAATTATTCCCAAACTCTTTAATATTGTAATTATTTATTACATTGAAATTTGTAACTAAAAATTTAAAAGTATTAAGAAGTGTAATTATAAAATATGATTTTCTTTTAGATTTATGATTATTGTATTAGGAATTGTAATTATATGAAATGCAAAGATGTTCTATATTATAAAAGACAAATATGACAAATATATATATTTTTTTCATTGGATGTGATAATATTTATTACATTCACATTGGGTGTTGGGTGTGATTGTTAAACTTCTAAATAGGAAAATTGTATTTATAACATTCATCAATACTCCTCAATATTACAACAACACTCCTCACACTACAAGGAAAAGACCCTTTAGGGAAGGTTTTCGTGGACGTCCCTATAAGAATATCCCCAAAATACGTTTATAGGAGAGGAAACTAGCGAGGGCGAGTGGGCAGAAGTGCATTTTCTACCATAGATGCACCGGTGCCATCAAAACTGGTGCACCGTAGTAGGGTTATTTCAAACACAAATATACTCTAGTGTGCTACACAAATACTAATGCACCAGAGTGAACAATTTCTCTAAAAAATTGTGCACCATGGTAGGGTTATTTTAAATAAATTTATATATGACGGTGCGCTATGTAAACACAAACGCACCAGTGTGCACAGTTTATCTCAAAACATGGCATGTCATGGTAAGGTTTTTTAAAAATATACTCTGGTGTGCTACTTACATACAGACACATCAATGCATCTAATAATTGAGTGCACCATAAAAGGGTTAAATTAAATTTTTTTTATTGTTTGTAAAATTAATTTTTACCCTTTTCAGTGTTGTAGAGATCTCAAGCACTAGTGAAATGTTTTCCTCTTTGAAGCACCCTACACTGTTGCAACTTTTGCCTCTCTAAAGCACCCTTAAAACTGAAATATTTGGTGAAATCCCAACTAACGGGATTTATAACAAAATTCTAATCTATATTAGTTGGTAATTCACAATTGTGTGTGTTTATGATGAAAATTTGAGTTCTTATGTCCATGATGTCCTTTATGGGAATATTTCTCCATGGGTACCTACTACTTCTGTATTTCCCTTCCCATATCGCCATCATGATCATTAATGCACATTATAACCTTCTGTGATCTCTTCATTAATGATCATAACATTGCATGGTCGTCAATGATCATAACCTATGTGATCTTGTCGTAAATGATCATAACCTTGATCTTACCATAAATGATCATAACCTTCTCTCAAAATCCTAATCTATAATCATTTCCCATTTATAATATAGTTGGGAGTTCACCAAATCCTTGAGTCTATAACATGCTCATTCTAGCAAAATTCTAATTGATATTACTGGCGATTTCTAATCTATACTAGTTGCTAATTTACAATTGTGTGTGATTATGATGACTATATTATTTTAAGATAATTCAAGATGAATATATTATTTTATGTGAAAATAAAAATTCAGATAACTTTTAAAGCATACCAGTGAGTATGTGTAAACTAAACACATTGGTGCTTAGATAATCCTAAAATGGCGCACCATGGTAGGGTTATTTAAAAAAATAATTAATCTGGTGCGCTATGTAAAAGCGAAAGCATCGATGTGTTTAATAATTAAGCGCATTGTGACAGGGTTAAATAAAACAATTATGCACAAATGTAGGATTATTACAAAAAACAATACTTCGGTGTGCTATGTATTATACGAATGCACCGGTGAGCATCGATGCTCTAAAAGGGCACACCGTGGTAGGGTTATTTGTAAAAAAATATTATCTGGTGCGCTACTTAAATACTGACGCACCGATGCGTCTATTAATTGAGCGCACCAGAACAAGGTTTAAATAAATAAAATATTATCGGTCATAAAATTCATTTTTTCTATTTTCAGTGTTGTAGAGCTCTCAAGCACCAGTGGAATGTTTTCCTCTTTGAAGCACCATATCGTCGGTGCTTCCCTTTCTTTCCTTCCTGCCATCTGTTTCTCTACCTGCGGCTTTCAAAATTTTCCAAATGGTGGGAAACCTGCCCTAGCATGGATAAGGTGAGAATATATCCATACAATACCCAATATTTTAGGGGAAGAAAGAATTATGCACAAACGGGTCCTGGTATGCTTTCCTAGCTAGTCAAACAATACTTTCCACCTTTTCTTTCTTAGAATATTATTCACTTTCATTCTCCTGGTTCTTCCTTAGATGGACTAGATAGAGAACGCGCTTTGGCAATTAGGGAAATAAAACCGACGGATATAGAAAGAATGTTAAACCAACCAACTATGAAAAACACCTAGAGGGAATAGGGGAAAAACCCAAAATCAAAGCCCTCAAGACACACTCTTAACCAAATATGTAGTCAGACAAGAAGGGAATCATTTGATGACACAATATATCTTTTCATTTTCCTTCCCCAATTTGTGTTTTTGACTATGTGGCAACCATGCCTCCCCGACGACAAAATGTCTAGATAATGTCATTGTTTCTTTATAACTTAAGCGTTTAGTAGATTAAAATTCAAAATTGAGTTAAATTTCCACTATATATATATATATATATTTTTTTTTTTTTTTCTGTGTGGTGCTTTCGAGTCATTCAACTCGCACCATGGACGATGCACCCTAAAAATTTACATGGTGCACCGAATCACAATGCCACATTTTTATGGTGGTGCATTGGTAAACATTAACACACCGGTGTGTGTGCTTACCGATGCCCCACATAAAATAATATAGCTAATTTTTGCAGTGCATATAATTACCGTCAATGTTCTAGGGAATTATGGTAAACAACGCATTGCATGATTCAAATATGTTATTTTTGTTGGTGCATTGGTAAACGTGTGCACTGATGTGTTAATGTTGACCAACTCATTGCCATAAAAAATGTGGCATTGTGTTTTGGTGCACCCTGTAAATTTTTAGGTTGCATTTTCCACGGTGCGAGATGAACGACTCGAACGCACCACTGAAAAAATTAGAGCCAAAATGCCAAAGTTTTGTAATTATCAATTTTTTAAAATTAATAGTGCGGTGTGTCTCCTTTCCTAAAAAAAACTAGTGCATGTAGGGAAATTATACGCACTTCCTTAACTATTTTTTTAAAATTTATTTTATAGTGCTTTAGGATTTTAAGTTGTTATTATTTTAGGCGGTGTGTAGGATAACCTTAATGCACCGGTGCATGTGATAACCTTAACGCGTCGGTGCAGTAAGGTTATACAACACACCACATAAAAGAATATAATAATTTTTTTACGGTGTGTTATGTTACATGGGTGCACTATGGATGGTGCTCACAAGTATTGTACGCACCGCGGACAGTTCTTGACTATTTTTAGGGTGCATTGGTGATGAAATTTACTTATTTTTTAAAGGAAGTTATTTTTCTATATTTATAAATAAATTTCTCATTTAGTGTATTTTTTGTATGTTTATGTATCAGGAAGATGTATTTCATATGTTAATCATGTAGAGATGTCAGCAGAGAGAGAAGAAACAACAATAGGAGAAGAGGGTTGACCTGAACAATTTTTTACGGGATTGGGAGGTGAGGGAGAGGGAGAGGGATTTGTACCCTCTCTCTATTACTGCAATGACTCATGTTCTCTTGAGGAATGTAGGCCTCCTTAAGCACTATGAGGAGGTTAAATCCCTGAAGGGGCACTTCAGTTTGTTGGTGTAGATGATATGTCGATGGGATGTCCATCAACAGGATTTCTGTGTGGGTCATGATCAATAGTACCATCCCACTGAGTAGGATATGTATTTTATCATTGGGCTATCTAGGAGAGGGGAGGATTTTCCCTAGTTCCCTGATGTCCCTGTAGGTGTTGTAGAAGAGCCTCAACTCATATACGCTAAACAATATATTGGGGTTGATGTACTTTCCCCAGCGGATTTTCAGGTGTCTGAGGGATAGCTACATATCACTTCTTTCGGTGAAGAGGAGGTTAGGTGCCTATTAGTGATGAAAATTGCACACTTTACTAGTGATGGGAAGCACATTAGTTTCCCTCTTTTTTATTATTTTGATTCTTTGGTACAGATGCCATGATGTATTAGATGTTTTGCCATTTTTTTTGTGGACATTTTGTATAGTTCTAGATAGATGTCGTGCTATGATACATGGAAGGGAGAACTTCCCTTTTTCTTTAGAGTTTTTTTTTTTTTTTTTTTNGAGGTTTTTGGAGATGAGGCCTAATTTTGCTCATTAATATACTAGGTCGATGACTCAGGTGTAGATGTACATGTGGGGAAAGATTATGCCCAAGAGGAGCCAGTCAAAGTTTTCAGATAGGATTTCCACTGACGCACTGGGGCTACTAGCTAGTGATGTTGATCACATGTTCATGATGGTGTCGTGTCCTTAGGCAGGGTTGGATTGGAGAGGATTTCCAAACATCTTTTTCACATCGGATGAGCCATCATATGCTAGAGGTAATATTAGTGTTTTTTTAAAATTAATCTAGTTTCATTTTATTATCTTACTTAATTAGAATAAAATTAATTCTAACACATTCTTTAACTTGTTTTATTAAATTTTTTTAATGAAACTGCATAATTATTGTTGTGTACTATATATTTTAAAGATATTGGCTCATTCATTGGGGATGTGCCTCCTTCCCCATCAGATGTCGATGAGGAGATGATGCTTGAGGCCACATTGGGTCAGGATCCTTGGGTGGAGATACCCAGTGGCATGTACCATAGGCTGGATACTAGATTTAGGTTGGAGTTGGGTGACTGACTCTGTGCACTTTTGGTTGAGGTGGGAGTTATCCTTGTGTTGATACAATACATCAGGGTATATCCTATGCTCTTGGAAATTTGGAGGGATATGTCACACAATATGATTCTTCTTATGCATCATATTGTCGTAACTTCCAGGCTACTAGTAGCGAGGTGGGTTGTCGATCATACACACTCTTCCTCTAGTACTCGTTTGTCTAGTACCCCATCGATTGATGAGGGTGGACGTGATCCTTCTCCACATCCTCCTCCTTCTCCTTCACCTCACCCAGATGAGACAACAACACCTATTCCTCCTCATCCTCCTTCACCTCACCTAGATTATGAGCAAGAAACACCTATATTTCTTCCTCCTCCTCCACCTCACCTAGATTAGCAGGAAACACATATTCTTCCACCACCTCTTTCTCATCAGAGTGTCGACCAAGCACTTCATCCTAACCATCCATAATATTTTACTATAGACCAGGCCTCCACTAATGTTGTAGATATGATTATCTCATCGACTGGATCATATATGTTATAGTAGTTATTTGACTT